>OU565289.1:7810000-7994945 GCA_913789915.3 Sphecodes monilicornis
TTTTCGGTATTAGCTATAAATAATAAATATTTTTTGGGGGCATTTACTCTTATTTGAAATGTACAAATTAATTTTTCCGATAGTGAATTCAATTTAATATCAAAAACTGTATCAGCTCTGCTTCCAATAAAGCTGGCTGTGAAAGCATTATGTCGGAAGGATTCCAACTTATTAACAGCGAATGCAACAATAAATTTTATGTTGCAATCACTTAAAGATCAGGACACGCCACTTCCTGAGGAATTATACAGTGCATTGAAAATTCGTATGCAGAAAAGGCATAGTGAACTAGAAAATATTTTAAGGTATTTACATAATTATAACGACTTTAAAAAAGAAAACTGAAAGGAAGAAAAGAAGCTAACAAGGTCAATTTTAATTAAGTTTGTCGTCAATTTCCACAAAAACATTTATGAAAACCAAACACAAACCTATCCAGAAGAATTCGTTGAAGATGATGTTGATGTTAATATCGAAAAAATAATTGTCTCTCCAGAAGAAATTACAATTAGCTATATATAGAAAAATGTCCACGAACAATAATACAAAAATAATGCAAAAGATGGGTTTATCCAAAACCGTCAGACGAGAGACCGAGTTGTTAGAAGATGAAGGACATCGAGGCAAATATTTAGAGAAAGTATATCGCTCATTATTAACAGTACCACTAACCAGCGTGAATGCGGAAAGAGTATTTTCAACAGCAGGTAATTTTTGCAGAAAAACACGTTCCAGTCTTAAGGACAGTTCAATAGATGCATTATGTTTTTTACAATCACATTTCAAAAATATGCAGTTAATAAATCAGTTAATGTTTTTTTCTATTAAACAACTGTGTTTTTGTACCTTCTTGCAAATTCCTAATACCGGTATTAATACCGGTATTCCGGTACAACGTTTAAACAAATACCGAATACCGGTATTGTATTTTTGGTCCGGTATTGCAAACCCTAGTAGACAGGGTAAATAGGATAGGGAAATTAATTTGGAATAGATGAAGAAAGGAAGAAGAGGAAGTAAATGGGAACGAGGGAATGAGTGAGAGAATGTGATTAGATTAAGTTAGATTTTATGTAAAGCCAAGTGCGATTCTTAGCCGTGAGATTGAATTAAATAAAGTATAATATATATATATATATATATATATATATATATATAATATATGTATATAATGTATATATATATACATATACTCCCACTATAGCCTGCTGGCTTCTTCAAGGCAGAATGTAATGATACACTCGGTAGTGGTGTCGATAATCAATCTTGTGACAATGGACTCTCTCTTTTATTTTTCATTTCCTTCCTTTCACTGATATTTTCCAACATTTTCTAATATACATAATGAAGAGCAAACAATCAACCAACACCATTTGAAACTGCATAACTTTTTTAAAATTAGACCAAACGACTTGAGTGTCTTTGAGCAGTTTAAATTATTAATTTATTAGATGAGGTGTAAACAAAAATTTTGAAAAATCGCAATTTGGTCGGAATCGCGAAAAAGAATAGTAAAAGTTGATTTTTACACCCACCGTGGTTTTAATCTATTTCATGACATGAACAGGTTATTAATCAATTGCATCTGTTTCATAGAAACGGCCAACTCTGTAGCGTGCACTTTTCGAAACAGCATGGATCGACGGGAACCGGCGACGTTCCGCGACGGGGAATGAAATACATACTCGCAAACCGAATGAGACGTTAATGACGGGCGATGATCAAAAGTGAATGGAACTGTTCGCGGCGCGCACACAGCCAGTAGGTTATACGTCGGAGTATCGAGCCGTTAATTTCAAATAAACGGAAAAGCACGTTCACCGCCGCGACTTTCACTGTCGGCCCGCTAGCGAAGAGAGAACACTGGAATTGTTGGCAAAGACCGACGAATTGCGGTAATACTATCTGCCCCGAGAAACTTTACTCGCCTCCGGGAGGATAATCATTCCGACGAGGAGCCGTAATTTTCTTTCAAAACTTTGGCTAATTGCATCGGTTGGATATTATTAAACGGGGACAGGTTAGCACAGAATTGTTGCGGCGCGTACAACTCGCTCCACAAATCGCGACTAGTATTTTAATCGGTCATGACTGGACGGCGCATTCTTATGTAGATTTAAACTTTCATAGACCGCTCACAGAAGTAAATACTAAACAGAAGTTTATTATTCTTGTTCGTGGGTTCTAAAGTGGTCTTCCAGCTCCGAGGGTCAAAACATCGATTTTTTCACGGTTTTTCGATATCTGTACTGTCCGCAGCGTATAAAAAGCAGGTGTGTTTGATTCATATTCAAAGTTCTAAAGACTATACGTACAGTGACTCGATAAATATTGGGAAATTCTTAAAAAAACAATAACCTTTTTAATATTGGACCCTACGATTCGGATTTTTTTACTACATGTCGTGAAAACATTTTTTAAAAAATTGCAATTGGTCGGAATTGCGAAGAAAACACTAAAAATTTGTATTTTACACCTTTTTCCTGTAGACCTATATTAAAAATTTAAAAAAAACACGTGTCAATTATACATATTCTGAAAATCTCGTTAAAACAGTATTTTATGAATTTTCAACATAGGCCTAAATAAAAAAGTTGTAAAATACAACTTCTAATATTTGCTTTGCAATTCCGACCAATTACAATGTTTTAAGAAGTTTGTTCACGTCATGTAGTAAGCTATTTGTTCAAACTTCCCCAAAAAATTCCAAGTCGTAGGGTCCAATGTTAAAAAAAGTTATCATCTTTTTAAGAGTGTCCGAATATTTATGCGAATCACTGTATATGCAGGAAAACGTTAAAATTGTTATAATAAATGCAGCTTATAAACGGTACTTCGTAGATTACAAGATGTACCTCCAAGAACACTTTATATTTCCACAGCACACTTGCTGTGTCTACTTTGTTTCGCGTTTTTCTTGGGTTTGAACGCGTTATCCTCTTGTTAACACGCTTGCTACCACCGCCATAGGTATGTAATGTCCAAAATCTCGCAGTGTACTTAAAGATAGTCAAATTAATTCTATACACTTTATTGTTTAAACAGCGTGATATTCAGAGAACACCTAACTTTCTTCTGCTAGATTGTTTCAGCGTTTCTTAAAGAAAGTGCAACGTAAATACTGTTTGATAAAACAGTTTAACATCGTAGATAAACAGTAAAACAAATACTGGTAACGGCGCCCCGGACAAAAAGACAGATTGCCGCCCCTTAAGAATATATATTTTTTAAATAAAGCTAAAATGGCGCCCCGGATAAATGTCCGAGTTGCCCGCCTGCGGGCCCTGATTGCATACATGTCTCTCATTATAAGTGAAAATATAAATATCTGGATACAACTCTAATTTTTATTTATTTTTTTTCGACAAGCTGAAGGCAAAAACAGATACCATCGTTTCACCTGTAATCCCTTGTAACTCCACAAAAACTATTTTGTAAAAAGTCCTCGTTCTGACTATAATTTTAAGCAACCAACTGAACATTGGTCTATTATTTTCAGATGATCAGAAGGGTTATTAGCTAGCAGAAGTTTTTAAGATGTTTGCAAATACTAAAACTTCATAAATGCTACAATAGACACTGACGGGTAAAATCGTATTCTACAAATATTTTTGTAATACATATAAATTTGCACGCCCATTCAATTACCGAAACAACAACTTCAAAATGAAGACTAAGAATTCTTTTTTTTAATTGAATTCTTTAGGTTACATGCCCCTTCTCAGGTTATTAGTTATTTTTGTTTGATCGTATGTGTCCTTTATAGGATATTTACATTTTTCAGAATCAAACGTTAATGAAAAGTCGGTAAATGCAGCTATTAAAATTTCAGAAAATTAATTAGGTCACGTAAACTAACATTACAGTAACTATTTTTAATTACATCTTAACAAAAATGCAGTCATGTCGAATCTTTAAAAAAGAAACTGTTGAAATCACAAGTCTGGGAAGAAGACTCTGTCTTTTATACTTAATTTTCTTTAATTAAAACTCCAAAGTACATACTATATTACTATTACGAAACCAATCTCACTACTATGGATTTATAAAAGCAAAATAAATAAGACTGAATTACTCTTGAATTTCCATGAAGTTTAATGAAGGACATAAATTTTTACTTGCCTTCCATTCCCGTAGTTTCGTTATTACAAAGTTAGTAAAATAAAAGAAATAAATGAAACTTAATAACAGTTGTATTTTATTTTTATATTGATACAAGTCTCACATACTCCGTACAACTTATATAAAAATATGAAACATCGTGTTCATTAATTCTTCTATTAAAATAATTCATGACACTGCCCAAAATAATTGAAAATGGTGCGGAAACGAAGAAAACGAACAAACTGCAGATATTATTTACAAAATTCAGTAAAAATTGCATAATAATATAATCTAAATATTCTATTAAAAATGTTTCTACAAAATAAAATGTTCTAGTTGTAATTTACGGAGATTTTCAAAGAGAAGCTTATTTTCTTCATTTCCTATAAGTTCTGAAAAAGAAAAACAAGTATGCATAAACATCTGTGCTAATCATGAATCATGCAGCAAAAATCTAGGTTTCCCAATTAGTCCGAGCATTGTAATAAAGATCATAGCGAAACAGAGAAACGATTAAACACGCATTAACACGTTTAATAGTATTTGTCGGCAAAGCAATGACTCGCAGTTAATCGGATAAACACAAGGAAGGATCAAGTGAAACAGAGAGAACCCGGCACTGCACTGCAACCTCCGACCCAGATGAAGAATGCTTCAGTGCACTCGTTGCAGGTGAATGCACTCGACACGGAAGACCAGCTTCGGCAGCAAGTATTCAGAAAATGATGCAAATACAGACTGGTATGCCGAATGTTCCGAGCGTCATTAATATAAACAGCCTGAAAATGATTTTCCAAGTTATTTCGAACCGATTTCGCATATGTACAAATGTGCATTCAGGTACTATTCATGAATCATCGTTTACAGGAATTCCGCGCGTTTTGAAACTCTGCGGAATAAGATCATGGCACTTTTGTCGAATTAAATTATTCGCTAGAAATTGAAATTAAATTAATTTGAAATTAAATTTTTATTTGCGTGAAATTGATACAACTTCTATGCAAAGTAATATGAAAACAAATTTTTATTAGGATTAAATTTTTTGATATACATTTTCTAACAAGTGACAGCGTTCACATATTACTTAACTCACGGATTGTTAATTATGTGCTCCGACAATTTTTTATTTTTATTTTTATTTTACGCTTATAGATATTGTACTTTTGTAATAAATACAAAGCTAAGTATATCATTTACATTTCTGCTAAAGAAACTATTTTTGCAAATTTACAGTTAAATTAAAATGTCTTTCCTGTATCCTCTTAGTACAAAATAGCGCACATTAGCTGAAGCAGCGGATTATTTGTTGATACATCTTAAGAAACCTAAAATCGGTTAATTAAAGGTTGGAGAAAAGACGAAGTTCAAGTAGAGAAATAAGAATATTATACTCATGCAAAACTAATTTCCATTTCGTGGATGCATAAATCAATTTATTACAGCGTTATTAGTTTAGTTAGTCAATTATAAAATATACCTTGATTTCTATAATCCTATTTCATAGCTCAGCGAGCTTCCCAGCTCTTAAATAACAATAATTAAAAATCTCATAATAGACCACTTAATTTTATCTTAATGTGAAAATTAACGGCATTATTATTTTATTCACTCAATTATAAAATGTACCCTTTCTTCCATAATCCTATTTTATCGTTTAACGAGATTCCCAGCTCTTAAATAACAATAAATAAAAATGCAATCTCATGATAGACCACTTAATTTTATCTTAATATGAACATTAACGGCAAAATTATTTTATTCGCTCAATTATAAAATATACTCATTTTTCCATAATCCTATTTTATCGTTCAACGAACTCTTAAATAACAATCTTATGGAGACCTCTTAATTTTTACTTAATCCGAAAACTAACGGATTTATTATTTTACTTACTAAATTATAAAATGTACTCTGTTTTCTATAATACTATTTCATCGTTCAGCGAGATTCCCAGCTCTTAAATAACAATAAATAAAAATGCAATCTCATGATACACCACTTAATTTTATCTTAATCCGATAATCGGTATGACTTCCCTAGCAACCCGATCATTTCCGGCGTTCTCCGCTTAAGTATAAGGTAGAGCAGCGATCTGCATAGCTGCAACCGAATAATGGTACGAAATGATGCAGCACGATGCATTGAGCCAAAGGTGTAACAGGTATGCGAAGGCGGTTTTTCCGCGAGTGTGGAGGGGAGGAACACAGTCAAGGCAAAAGTAGGGTAAATGTATCCACGTAAGCACTCTCCTTTGGAAATCAATCAGAGCGAACTAAGAACACTGCAGTCGTTCGTTAGGATTCAGAAAAAGTTTCTGAATGAGTTTGATGACGCTGAAATTGCCCAATCTACTTCCCCTAACATCTATCTTAAATCTATTATATTACGCTGGTTTATCGATAAAATGACATTTTGAGTTCTTTCAACTTCCACGTCGATGAAATAATATTACCATTCAGATGAAGGTTTAAAACAAAGATTAACAAAAGAAGAAAAAACTTCCCGACGAACCTTCCCAGCGGACGCAATAAAATGATTTAAAGTAGTCTAGATTCTTTCCCCTTTACTATTCAAGCAACCATACTGCTTGGTGTGCCAACATAACTTCATATGTATAAAATGGGCTAACGCTTTTATTTTTAAAAATTCATATTTATCCTTTCATACACAAAATCGAAATTTAAATGGTCATTGATTTTTAGGCCACCGCATGTACATTCCTACAGAAATAACAGTTTTAACCCTCGGATAGCGGACCGTTCTTATAACTATAGCTGATGATGTTAATACTATTCACTGCTTTATTTATCAATTTTTGAAACATATTTTTGAAGGTATTCCTTGTAAAATGAGTAATTAAAAGTCAAATGGACCTAGGTTCTGCTGCTGGAGGATTAAAAAGGCTATTATAAATTAATATATTCGATGAAAACCTATATTTAACCGCTTGCACTATGATTTATTTTACGGTTACAGTGATTAGAACTTGATTGTCGTCCATTATTTCTTAGAACAAAAAGAAAATCTAAATTTATTATATGCTTGTATATTCCCCAATGGCTATATATCGACAGCAACAAAATAAAATTTTATTTCGCTTCAAAGGAAATTAATAATTTACATGTTTAGTAGATGTTTTTCGAAATTCACGATTCTGACTCGTTATTATAGTGCAAGGGGTTACGAACTGAAATGAAAACTACAGAAATGTAAGGAATTAGAATCAGCAATGGAGGCTGTGGAATTTGTTTACGTCCACGTTCGAGTGACTCTTATAGACTCGATAGACGTCCACGGTCTATCCTTTACCCCCCCCCCCCCCTACCACCGTACAAACGTCCCGCTAATTATTTCGAGTAGTACAATTTACGCCGCGTCTGATTCCCAGGATATTACCACTTGATTCGTTGATTCACCGCGTCCGGAGCGCCGATGCATCGGACACGCGTAACAAATCGATATAGAGCAGAATCAAAAACGTAGAACTCAGTGTTTCTCGCCGGGTTCCGTTAGCGGGTTCAACCACTATGCCAGATAATACCTATGCCCGGTCTCTCAATGCGCTCATTACGGTCGAGAATATTCCGCCCGGGGAACGAGTAGACCGTTGCGAAATGGGAAGGTCAAAGTGGAGCAGGATAACGCCGGTTTTGTCCCGACGCGCCGCATAGTGGCCCCTTCTCCCGAAAAGCTGTCCAAAGTGCATATTTCGTTACAGTGACTCGCATCAATATTAGGACACTCTTAAAAAAAGATAACTTTTTCAATACTGAATCCTACGACTAGGATTAGTCTTTAGAAGTTAGAACATTTAGTTTACTACATGACGTGAAAAAAAATTTTTGCAAAAATTGCAATGGGTCGAAATTGTAGGAAAAATACTAAAAATTGTATTTTACACCTTTCTCCTGCGGATCTATAAGTACTGACAATTTAAAAAATACGTTTTGTAGATCTGTATCAATTGTAAATATTCTGGTCAACTTTACAATGAACTACAAACGTTTAAAGATGGTAAAAATTGCAGTTTTTCGCGATTTTCGGTCTCTAACTGTAATAGACTGCGGATCTTTATGCAAAATAAAAATTGTTTGTATTGATTGCGAGAAATAGGAGCCAAATAGATATTTCTTTCTTACTTTATTCATTTTAATAAGCTGATACGAAAACACTGATATTTTCAAATTCCTTTAATCTGTCCACTGTTTTAAATTACATGTACTCATATTTGTCATAAATGCATAAAACCCACAGTCTAGTAATAAATCTAAGGATTCTTACATTTTTCATTGCCTGTCGTCCTTATCCGCATCAACCAATTTGTTGTGAAATTTTCCGAACATCATACTAATAATATTCACACAGATCTACAAAACGTATTTTTTAAATTTTCATTACAGGCCCACAGAAAATGGTGTGTAATACAAATTTTTATATTTTCTCTGCAATTACAACCAATTGCAATTGCAATTTATCAAAAATTTTAATAGAAGTTCTGACTTCTCAAAAAAATTCAGGTCGCAGGGTCCCATATTTAAAACGTTATCGTCTTTTGTGTCCGAATAT
Organism: Sphecodes monilicornis; assembly: GCA_913789915.3. NCBI lineage: Eukaryota > Metazoa > Arthropoda > Insecta > Hymenoptera > Halictidae > Sphecodes > Sphecodes monilicornis. Next base: position 7,818,671 of record OU565289.1, read on the forward strand.
TTATGTGAGTCACTGTATATGTATATGTAATATCAAAGTCGCTACAAAATACCGCTTGAAATTGTTAAATGTCGTAATTGGTTACCAAGCTATAGTTTTGTTGACGAATTTCCGTGCTTCCTAATATGTATCTTAAAGATTGTTACATGTTTAATGTGTCAATTTAAAGTTTATTCTTTAAAAAATCAGTTGTATCACATTTTGACATTAAAATATGTGTTAGAAAGATTAACTTTGCACACGAAAATTACAAAATACCTTTGAAACATGTCTTGTGTTTTCCTCCTCATGATGTCAAAAAACTTTGTCATGTTTTAATAGAATGGTAGAGAACAAATTGTGATAGTCAGCAAGTGTCAAGCTCCATCAAGGTTCATGACTTATAGTCAACTATGATAACCAATCGAAAAGTTTTGCAAATATTTGCGATTTTTAATAGATTCTAACTTAAAATGCTAATTCTGCCTACGTACGCTTTCCGTGAACAATATTAAGGATGCCGTCCATCTATTCCGGTAGTTAATATTCATTAATACTGTACAGTTTTCATTGAATTTCCGAATTGTTAATATTAAAAACTGAAGAATGCATCGTATTCAGCACAACAAATCTCATTTGGATCTCGACAAAAGAATGAAGTGTTTGTGAAGATAGAACGATCGAGAAAGACGTATTACAGTATTAGTTGCAGGTAAGAAACGAATGTGAAAATTGATATAGATATTTAAAGCATACTGTGATGATTTTTAAAGCTTGTTTCGCTTCGCAAACGGACTTAACACTAAATCTATCGATCGCTATAACTATCTGGCACGTGATGCCTTATGAAACTTAAAATATTCGACTTATTTAGATCTTGCACGATTTTTATTCTCATACGTGACTGAATAAAAAAATATGTACATCCATTTCCCATGGAAAGGATTTTATAATTTGCATAATTATAAAATAAAATATACAGCACTAATCCTACCAGCGCCGGTCAATTGACCGCTTCCAGATTTTTTATTTTATTGAAGTTATGCTTCCACTGGAAATGGTTACGCACACATTTTTATTCAAGTATAAATTCTGATAAAAATGGCATAAAATCTAAATAAATTCAGTTGTGCCATTTTCATAAGGGAGCACATAGGAATCTCTTTTAATCGTCGGTAAGTTTAGTGTTAAAGCAAGTGGTCTTTGACAATTTAGAATATTATTTTATTGCTATATCCCTCGCCGACTGTGAGTGTTTTACTTAAAACTATATCCATCATTGATGATGTTGTCTATCATATTGTATTACAATTATATATTGTATTATCATAATTAATTGTAAAAGTAGTTTGAAATTAAGGTCATCAAGTTTGAGCAACTTTTTGGGAAAAGGGACCACTGTAGGTACGTCGTCCGCTGTCATCGGCAAAGAGATCGACAGAGCCACGAAAACGCACGATGAGCCGTGTCCGGTGCGTTTAAGGTCAATGCACGGGAGCAACCGAACCAACACGGTCGTACGAGCGCGTTTATGGTCGCATGGAGGTGTACATGGCGAACCGCGACGGACTCGCGACACTCTGTTTAGCTGTCACGCTTGTCAATCGTCGCGAACTGGCTTGTCAGAAAACGTTTCGATTCGCGTGTTCTTTTCAACGATACAAGCAAGCAACGCACAGTGGGCGATTTTTCAAAAAAAGTGGGAGAAAAACCGTACGACTTGAAAATTTAATTTATTCGCAAACAATGGAATTGAATACACCTGTTTAATCTACGTAGATGGACGTATCATTCTTGTCAAGTAATGATTTAACATCACCGTCCATCATGATGAGTTTCTCCAATGAAAATCCCATCAGGTCTGCTATAACGGGATCCGAAGTACACGCAAGGCATGGGAAACAGATCTTCCATATTCACACTCCTCAAAAATTGAATTTTACTGCCTCAAAAGTGTATTTTCCAAATTCTTTTATATTTATTGGATATCAGGCGATTGAGCCTTTTTATGACTTTCAGTCTATAAATCTCGAGATATCGCAAAAGGTCACAGCTACTTTTCGATTCTGCTATTGCAGTAATATGAGTACTGAAGTATATCGAATAAGAAAGAAGAGGTTCTAGTACGTTCCAAAGAAATTCTATAAAACATTCAAATTATAGGTGAATTACGAATAGCATCAGTTATCTAAATAATTTGTTTACTATTCTACTACTCTAAAACCATATTTTCAGTTACTTAACACGTCAAGCACGGCGTCAGTGCCTAGGGACTGACGGTACGGAATTTACAGAACAATATATAATATATAATTCATATAATATGAAAAAATGTTCGCACTTGATAGATTTAAATGATACAGATTAAAGAGAAATGAGGTGAGTATACATAAGTATTTTCTTATGCACAGACGTATATTTGTATTTAAACTTAAATAAAAAGTGACATGGAAAGCGAGACAAAATTGCTCCGCTCTTAACGTGTTAAAAAATTCGGAACATATCCAGTACGACAGAAGAGAAATATGATTATTAAAATTGAAATAGTTTTTAATGATTTGAATTTTCTTGGTTATAAATGAAATTCAATCGAAAAGGAAACTTATCAGACACACGTATTAGATATTAATGAATCAAATTTGTACAACAATTTTCAATTTCTAAAATAATCTTTTTTATTTTTGTCCCAGTTTTCGTAATTATCGACCACTGAGCAGCGTTCTACTCACCGAGAATCGCCTGGAGGGTCTGCTCGTCCCCGTCCCCGATGACATCCATACCTCCGTTGTTAATCGGACCCCTGAGATCTTCCGGGCCCGATCAGCGGGCCCCATTTTGTCTCCAGGCTACGATGTCACTCGATGCGACGTCCCACATAGTACACAACATTGCATATGCAACTCTTAACTTCCGATACTTTATTTCTCGTGTCTGTTACTCGCGCTGTATTTGCTCCCTTGTCCTGTGTCCCTCTTCCTCCGTCGGTCCCACGATATTCACGAACGAGTACGCTCGCGGATTCTACTTCCGTGTGGTCACACTGTTCCCCGTATTACCTTCGAGCGCAGCGACACTCGATCTACAAACGGTCCTCCGCGAGAATCGGCACGGCGGATAACGACGATAACGAGACCATCGCGCGAGAGGAGAAATAAAACTGGTAACGAAAGAAACGCTGTTGCACACTCCGCGAACCTGTAGACCTTTTTTTCTTTCTCTCTAGGTAGTTTCGCGATGTTACGCGCAAACGATTTCTCCGTGTATTATCTGACACTGGCTCGCCACACCAGGAGCCGTGTGGAATCCCGAGGCGCGGACTAAACTTGAGTTCCGTGCCGACACCACACGCGCACGGAATGTAATACATGCAAACGCGCCCCCGTGCATGTCGCTCCGAGAACGAGCGGATCACGTGACGCGATCCAGTCTCCTCCGAGCCGAATTTGAAAGCCGCGCGCGACTACGTCGCTCAGGGAAATGCTGCTGTTTCGCGATAAATGGTCACTAAACTTCGTGTCCGTCGCGTGTCTATCATTATCATTGTCAACTTTTGAGATACCTGTCAATGAATTTCAATCTATTGCGCTGGCCGAGTTCAAATATTTCAATGCATTGTTCACTTATATTTGAAGGAGTACAGCTTCTAAAGACTCAAGATGGCGGCACTGAGTTGAGTACCCATGGCGGTAAATCGAAACTGACAGATCTGTAAGTTAATCGGAGAGGAATGATGGACCCTTTGCGATCCGAAGTGTTTTTTCGCTTTTACTTCAGAACTTAGTAAGTACTCAGTCTTATAATTTGTTTTCAATCAATGCGTACAATACAAATTGAAAATAATGTCTTAAAAAATCAAACTGCATGGTGAAGTAAGAGGAAGCTTAAAAATAATGAAACATTACGGCATAGATGATCACATTGTTAATATATTCTCATGTTATTAACAATATTAAGCATACACGTTGCGAAAGAAACTTTGAGATAATTATATATTCTCACATGTAACTTTACTAACCTACTTAGAACAGCTGAGAAATATTCGTTGTTGTTACATATCATGTAATCGTGGCACTATAAAATCAATAAAACAAGTAATTATTGGTGCAAAAGTCAATGTCGAGTTTGGCTCGACAAGGGAGTAGTGTACAAAGATATTGCATGGGTACTATAAACATTTATTACGTCACATAAGTACAATTGAACACCAAAGGGCTTCTAAATTATTATTATTATTGTTGTTACATTATTAATACGTTTACATTAAATTAGCTTAAGGCTTTACATATTCATAAATAATTTACTCTTGATTTGCTTTTTACACAAATACATACTCTCTTAAATATATTTTACTCTCTGTACAATATATGTACAAGTATATATATATATTTGTATACATATCACAATCTTCCTCTCAAAATTCATACGTTCATACCGTGTTCAAGGTAAAACTTTGAGGCATCCTATAATCATATAATTTGAATGGAAATAAAAATTTACAACATGGTAGTTCCAGTGAATAGACTGATTATGTTTGAAATAACAACCGACTTGACTGCGGCACATCCATTTTGAATACAAATGCCGTGATCGTTCGTAGTAGTTCGTTATCGAAACGTCTTAGTCTAATACAATTACACTGGATTACACTGGAATTTGACGAGAGTCAATTACATAGAACGAATCAATGTTCAAACAATAATTTCTAGTCATCGTAAATTCTGCAGAATCTGCAATGCATCTCTTCACGGTACACCATAGTTAGTTAAATACTAGTAACAACTTTGGTATTGTTACAATGCTTGAAATCTATAGCTTGATAGAATTCGCTTGCTTGATCAAGAAAATTTGTTTGCTGAAAAATGTAACCATTCGGCTATTGCCTTTCATGCTAACAAAGTAGTATTTTTTATTTACTGCAACACTCTTAAAGGCTTAAATAACACTTATTGTCAACTACAGACTAATCTTCCAACTGAATAAACAAATTGCTAATCGTTAATAAAAGCAGCAATTCTTTTCAATGCAAATCCATGACATTACACCATGATTATTTTTCATTAAACATTAACTCGAAATAGTAAATAGAAATAAATAATTCGATTTGTACATAATACTTGAAGAAAAAGCTATATAGTGACTTTAACCTTGATTCAATATATCACGTATCGATGAGATTCAGGTCAATGAACGTACTTCAACAATTTCTTTTCCTTTTCTTCAGACATGAAACTTCTTGCTTTAGGACTGTCATTAATACGTCATGAATTTTACCTTGCATTACAGAAGCACATTATGTCTAGTTAGATTTATAACTTATATAATAAACGTATTGTACTACCTGCATTCAGTCTTTGTTGATAAATTAATTAAAAGTCATGGAAATCATTGTGCATACTGTAAAATTAACTAGAAACTACAAATAGGATAGAAATATTTAATTGATCTGGGTCCCAATTTCATAGAGCTTTAATCTGCCGTTCCATATTCATGATTTTTCATTCGAATAAAATTACTTATTTGCCATCATCAGCATTAGTGTCTGTATAGTACTTTGCAATACATCGTTGCATCAAGAAGCCAAGGAAAAGTTCATCAAATCGCAGAGAGTACAAGTTTCTTCAGAATACTATATAGTTGCAAGTATGTTAACAATTATCAAATGTAACTTCCGATACACAGAGAATGCATAAAAACCTGAACCAATGTTCAGTCTAAACCCTGTTCTCTCATTTTGCAAGTTAAATTATAGTATATTCTTCTATATGTCGAACAGTTTTAATTCCGTTTAAGAATAGTAGCATATTTCATTTTTTTAATCATCTCCCTTGAGCTTTGTGACTGATATTAATTGTCAACGATTTGTCATGGCAGTATAGAAATGGCAGCTTATTAAGTGAGATGAAACTCGTCCTTAAACAAGTTGAGAACAGTCAAGACATCTGTTAGTCTTGAAAGACTGAGATTCTCTTCATAGTGTTTCTTTCGTGGCAGAGATAGTCACACCTAGACGAAGTATCATGTTGCAGACAATACCTCACAATCAATCTGTGAATCTTCGTGTAACTCTCACGTCAATTTTCTTCGAACAAGTTCTGATCAATTCCCATAGGGTCACATTATTAGTCGCATCAATCACCAGCACTCGCTGATTTGCCGCCGTCAAGCGTTTGTTCATATAGATAAAGTGCACGATGAACGAATTCATATTGTTCCGCCGTTTGAATCATGCCCCCTCTGTCGTACCTGCAAATAAAATGCCTTTAATTAAATTTAAAATCTTAAAAATTTGAAAATGGGAGGAATCGGAAACTCGCACAACACAGTCTGTCGATTGTATCTACATCTAAGTACATGCTGCAGAATGCTAGTTGAACACAGACATTATGCGACATCTAAGGGAGACAAAGATAAGCTCCAAATTTTGTTAGACAGCACTGGGCTTTAGATACACAAAATTTTAATCAATATAGAATATATTGCTTTACCTCATTTGACATAAAATGCCTAAAACATCCACGTTTCCATCTCGTAACAGTTGCGTCATTCCTGTTGCTAAAGCTATGAAACATCCGGTTCTGCCAATTCCTGCACTGCAGTGAACAACAACGGGTCCTGGCAAAGAGTTCACTTCTGCAGCTAGGCTAACCAAGGTATCTGCATTTTCAGGTACGGCATGATCCGGCCATGAATCATACCTATATACAATAAGTTGTATTACATCTTGTTTTATCTTAATTGCCAATAAGTTTATGGTTATAGTAATCATAGTTTTATATACCAATAATGTTGCACATGTCTTCTTTCTCCTTCAAATCTAAGCTCCAAGTCTCTGACTGTGTAACCATCTCTGGTGTCAATAGAAGTAACGATAATAGTGAAAGGTCCAGCTGGTATGCAACTATTTTTGTCCAGTGGAAAATATGGTTCGCACTTCGTCTTGGCGGCTTCGTGTAATTTCGTCATCATAACGACTGCGGGAACTTTCTCTGCCCAAATCATTTTCCAGAAGTCGGCTACTGTATGAGGCAATGGTCCCTGTGTTGCGATATAGCGCGAATCTTCTCCGTCGTATCCCTATTCAAACAAACATACGATAGATCAAACATTTTATAACGAAAGAGTTCCAATTACCATGATTTGTATTGCATTTTGTGCATACCCGTATGTAGTTGGCATTGATGTAGCTAGAGAGAAGATCATCGGAAGAAGTACTTGGTAGAACCACTCTGGACTGTGGATTTGGCAACACAGAACAGTATCTATTTTTCACCCAATATCCACAAATATCTAGTTCTTCGGGTAAATTCAATGGGACTTCCCAGAATTCTTTGTGCAATAATGCAGGGTCACTGACTGCTTTTTTCAGCTGTGATCTTGACAAGACATTTCCAGCACTCAGCAAAAATTCATCCGCGGTACATTCCCGAGTAGGAGTCACCACGTGTGGTGGACTTTCAGGAGGAGGTGCTAATTCGATAGTCAAGCTTGCACTTGAACCACGTCGTTCGAGTAATCTTTTAGCTTTTATGCGTATAGGTTCTGGCCTACGTTCTGGTGTTGCCACCGACATTACCTACAAAAAAAAAATTTATCAACGTTAGTTACCAATGCTTTATAATTTTCAGTTTCTCAACTTTAATTGTCTCTTTGGAGAACACACCTCTGGCAAACCAGTGATTTGAGTAGTAACTGGTCGGACAGACTGGACAGACATGGATGGCTTTACTGTAGGTTGATGAACCCATTGACCTTCGACTGACACCTTAGTAGATTTAGTAGGCTTCTCAGGGTGACCTACAGTACCTTCCTCTACCAAAACCCTCCTATCACCATCTTCTGTATCCTTTTCACGCAACATTTGTTTTCGTAGCCATAATAAAATCTAAATAACAAAAATTGTTAGTCTAGATCATTTCTTGTTCAGATGTGCGTACAAAGCATCTTTCAAATAAAATCTTACCAAGAATGTGAAGAGAATGGCACCAGCGATGGCGCAACGTGCTACAAAGAGTGATACCTGCCAGTCGTCTAGCCATGATAAAGTTGTGGTGGAGCGTACCTCCTGTCCTGCTCGGGTACTGAGTTGAGCTGCCTGCAAATCCATTCCAGCATCGTCCAGTCCCGTTATGGACTGTGGAATCCTATGGTTCAAAAACAAGTATTTTATGAAATATTCAGCCAAAGATAAATTTATATTATAATTAAGTCTCCTATAATGTACCTGTGAGGAGATCGAACAGACATTCCCTCGGTAGATGGCAGTAAAGGGATAGGTAGCACTGTGTCTGTGTGCCACCTTCGTTCAGTAATTAAGTAAAACCTTTCCAAAGGATCTGAATTGTCGTCATTGCTCGAGATATCATAATAGTTTGCATCATTTACATAGTGATTAGTCAACGGAGTACTTGTACCTCCTGCAACAAAAATAAAATTCACACTGTGAGTGAACAGAAACGGACAGCTTTACAAATTGAACAGAACACATTACAAATACCCTAAAACTTATCGAACATCTTAGTACCACTAAATGCTACAGAAAAAACAGAATAACAACGGATAATAGTATTCCAAATACATTATTGGACATACACGTTATTCACAGTACAGACACATGTAATAAAAAGATCACCAAATATAGTTTCCCAAATATAACAAAACTGAGATTCCATTCGCGGAACGTGACACGTGGTAGAAGAACAATCTAAACAAAACTGAACACCGCTACACATTATTTTATCGTAATACGGAACATATTTCCTCCGTCACCGTCGAAAACCATATATCCCCCCAACCGACAATACTACCTATCCCGGATCAAACCGTCGGAAACGGATCCTCGTGAACCAGAGGGGACGGGTTACGTGCGGTTGCACAGGAAATAAACTTCGCGCGTTAATTTTCTTCACGGAATAACTCAAATATCCCGAAACGGGAAAGTGTGACAGGTATACGTTGCACAGAATTTCGAGTGCATATGACAAGTGGATGAACAACATCGTTACAATCACCAACACCGCGAGCCTTCTACGACGTGTCCCATACACACGCGGCTCCCGTTTACACACAAACACGAAAACAACCGACACACAAATAAGAACTACATCCTGTTTTCCGACAGCGTGCGCGAGAGTATGTGTGTGTACATGATAGGTGTCGCGTATCGGAGAAGATCGCGACAGAAGACTCTTACTCAATGACTTGATGATACCTTTAGCGAGCAGCACGTACGCTAGGACCACGAGGAGAATCGTGTTGTCGTTAGTGAAACGATAATCGCGGTTTGAAACTAGCGGCTGCGTGGACGTGTAAACAGCCATGTTTGAGACACCGTTGGCAGAGGACCAGCCGGTCTCGACTGCGCAAGCCTCACGTTCGAACTGCCGAAGACGCCGTTCGTGTACCCTGACCTGGGCTTCGGTGCGGCTCGGCCTTGCACTCCGGTTAGGTACGGGAGTAAAATAACGGCCTATCAGCGACGAGCCGCATGCAACCAGCGGCCAATCGCAACGCTAGTTTACTAGCAGTACCGAGAATTCGGCGGGAGGGACTCAAGGTGAATGAAAGCGAAGCACGTGCAACTAATGATAGTAAAACGCATTCGGAATCAAGTTTTACGTTTGCCCATTGAGACCAGCCAGGGAAGGTTATTCCGTTTCGGGCGACGAATGCATATGTCCGTTTCGAGTCATTTAGCCGGACGCGTTTACCTCTCTCGCGAACATGTTCCTACATATGAATGCATACACACACGCGTTCTCACGCGGACCCGTCGCACAGTGGGCCGCTTATACAGGGTGTCCCAGGTTTACAGTGCTAAACTTCGTCAGTATATTCTGTGGGTCTGCCGAAGAAATAAATGTTATGTAGAAATAGGTTGCTTAACGCTTTATTCAAAAGTTATAAACAAAAATACAGGTTTCAGAAGGAACAAGCGTCATTTAAGTAGGTACGTGTAGTTTGCGGTCATTGTAGATCTACAGATCTGCAGTCATTAAATTAATAATAGTTTTTGTTTAATACTAATTCTTACTACCAGTCATTACTACTGAACTAATTTTAATACAAAATTTATAGATGCAGCTAATATTCCATTTAAAATGGCCACCGTCTTTAGCAATACAAGATTGACAGTGTTTCAAAATGGAATTTATTATTGTACGAAGTTTATTTGTATTTTGTTTCATCTCAGTATCATTAATTTTTTCTATTAGTTGATTACGCGTATTTATTAATGTTTTATAAACTTTTTCCTTTGAAGTTCTTCACACATAACGATCAAGTGGCGTAAGATTCCATATTTTTGTTTATAAATTTTTAATATAGCGTTACGCAACCTACGTTTATATAACCTTTCTTTTCTTATTTAAAACCATAGAATATGCTGACAAAGTTCCGCACTTTAAACTTGATATATCCTGTATAAAACAGGTGAAAATAATTAAAAAAATTTCATGTCGTGAAAAAGGTCAAAATTAGGTCTTTCGGTGAGCTACTACTTGAATGAGATAGTAATTAAAATCGTAATTCAGCACATTACGCTATCACATGAAATAATATTTGATATTTTTCATATTGTACTCGGATAGGAATGTCGTAACTTTTTTTATATTGTTGACCGAGAATTTATTATACTTATTATTATTCTCGAGAAGAATTCATTTAACTACAGCAACTTGGCAGCTGTAATCGTGAGACAAATTTTTATTCTAGTAGTTTCGTAATATGTAAAAGAGAGTTGCTTAACGAGTTGAGAGAAGAGGTTGTGATGCAATTAATAATAAATTTAAATGCTAACTTTTGTTCAAATTACGTTTTTCCGTAATTTTAAGTCTCTATTCATTTAAAATTCGTTTAGACGTGTCAAACTCGCAATCAGTAAAAGAACTTTCGTTAATTCGTTAAAGTCACATTCAAAATCAATCAGCAAAGTTTCAATTTCTTACGTTAAAACACCCTCTATAGGGGTAGTTTTATAGAAACAGTTTCTCATTTTAGCAAATAAATAATACCAGAATTCTATTTGTAATGAATAATGTATAATTAACAGAGACACGAAATTTGTCCAGCTTTTGCGATTCTGGCCCACTGCACGTCGCGTCGGCACGCCCACTTTTTAACGGAAGTACCATTTTCACGGGTGTACGATACCGAGAAACATTTTCTTAACGGCGCGTGAAAGAATTTGTATTTGGTTGGTCAGGCCCACCGCATCGATCGGCACATATTTGAGGATCCTTTCCCAGAATAGAACTTATCCGTAATAGCTACTCTTTATGCTACCCCTGTCTGCTCGGAACACTCGGAGAATGTTCGAAATTGTTAACAGTTTAACTGTCTGATGTCTGTTAATGGATTTTTTAATGATCGTGCTATATGCATATGAAGCTCCATGATTTTCTTTTAAATAATAATGCTAATAAAAATTATTAGAGTATGTTACTCGAGATGATTCATCCGTCTATGGACGAGTAAAATAATGAGATAAACAAGCTGTTGCAGAAAGAATTATCTATATAGATATTGGGAAATGGTGTTGCACACATATCTGGCAAACAGTATTCAAATAACAGTATTCATATATTTAATGTAAAACATTTGTTCGTTAAAAGATAATTAATTAAGAATATTGTTAACAAAACAAAGGATGATAATGATAATTTTTGTTTTCTGAAGGCATTATTTCTTTTTTAAGTAGCATCAACCTCACGAGGGATAGTTATTAGCAACTACAAGCTTGCAATTAGGTGGTCATTTATAATTTAGATTCGGTTGAATAATTTTGTGCGCTTCAAGAATTTTATTAGTTTTTCGCAAGATTCCTTTGAGTCGGTGATGCTTCGAAAAAATTATATTTTTTTTTATATTTACTTTAAGTTTATGAATTTTCATAAAATTCCGTAGTCTAACGAAGACGACAGAAGTCAAGATATTTTCCTAATAGAGAATGAACGCTTCCCAAACGAAGATATTTCACATATTATACTCCTATATTAATGAAATATTTATGTAAATTATTCGATTCTGTCTATCATTAGCGTAATGAACGTTTTGTTCGATCAAATACCTGCTATTAACACTAGGCTTATTGGACCCGTCAAAATGACTGCATTCATGAGGAATTATTCAACAAATTTATTTCTCTGGTAATATATAATTTTAAAAAATGGGTACAAATTTAGATAAACACATTTTTGTTATTTTTATAAAAAATAAAAAATAATCACTTTTATTGCTGTGTAAACCTAGTGTTAAGGACAGTATGAAGTCTGTATAAATTTAGTTTTGTCGTTATTATAAAAAAATATACGTCAGTTGCGTTTAGCGCTCGATAATTTTAATATCAAATAGCCACATGCGATCAATTAATTCGGTTTTCTTTGTACGAATTATGAAACCGGGATCGTGGCACACGTGTGACACTAATAGCAACCATGTTAAAACCTAAATTGTCGCTCGCACATCATACAGTGGCTCACAAAAGTATTCGCTCGCCCTTTAAATCAGAATAACTTTCTTAAAATTTGACCAAACTACTTGACTCTTTTTGAGCAATTAGAAACACTGATTTAGTAAATCACGCGCAAAAAAGATTTTAAAGAAATTGCAATTAGTAGGAATTACATAAAAAAATAAAAATGGCATTTTTTGAAACTTTGAAAATTTTATCGAAATCAGTCAATGAACATATGAGCTACAAGCGGTTGAAAGTGGTGATAATCGCAGTTTTTAACGACTTTTGACCAGTTTCTGCTTAAAATTCATAGATTCTTACATCTTTCGACGCGCGTCGTTTCTTTCTGCGTCTACCGATTTCTATGAAATTTTCAGCGTATGTGTAAGTAACATAGATCTACAAAACGCATATTTTGAATTTTCATTACGGGCTGAAATAATAAAGTTTTAAAAAGTGCCATTTTTATCTCTTTATGTAATTTCTACTAATTGCAATTTTTTCAAAATCTTTTTTGCACGTGATTTACTAAATCAATGCTTCTAATTGCTCAGAAAAGTCAAGTGGTTTGGTCAAATTTTAAGAAAGTTATTCTGATTTAAAGGGCGAGCGAATACTTTTGTGAGCCATCGTATGTAACAAACTAATGCACTTATGCACACGTACATTGAGCTAAGAAACCGTATTGCCAGCGATCGATTGAAAGGGTAGTACCGAATTGCTCGCGATTATTTGATTAGCAAAGGAACAAAGCAAAAAAGGTACAAGAGTCATAGGATTGTCTAATCGCAGGGACGTTTATGGGTCATGGACAGCCGTCATGGTGGTGAACATTAAAAGAAACATTTTTACGCTGTGCTGACGCATCTCGGGAATGAATCATCCTGTAGTTTCGCGATATGAAATTAAAGGTTCTCATAGGGGAGCAAGGAGAAAAGTCGAATTTACCGTGTACTAAGATACCGTCGTTGCACCGCCTCATGTTTGCGCAAGTGTACAAGCGCGCGTATTTTTCCATCCAGAAACTGTAAAACGATTGGAGATCCTCGTCGGTTTTCAGGCACATAACGATAGCCGATTAATACGTTCGTCGCTGACGAAACAATTCCCTCTTATCTCGCAACCGTCTGCACGATGCAAAAACACGGCACTCACGCGATCTTGACCGTGTTAAGCAATTAGTTTACCCTTTATCGACCTCCCATTGGCCGGACAATGCTCGGAGCTGGACGAAAAGCTAGTCGGGCACGGTCTTACACATTTCTCAAGAATATCTCGGTGATTCAGAAAACCGGATGTTGCCCATTCATCCCTGCCACATACCCAACGTCCAATATTCGGTCTGTCGAATCATTCTCCTCTTCTGTTTATATTTCGTTTATCTCCGAGTCTCGCGACAGGAAATTTCAGCGAATTTCAAATGATCAGACATCGGTGTTTTTCCTCTCTAAAATCCTTGAAACGCTTTGTTCGAGATGGATCATTCGTTCATCTGGTGGATATCGATCCTCGCAGAAGAATAAATTCGTTCGTCAAATCGGGCAAGGCTAATTTGTTTTATTTTTCGGTAACGCGATAGTCTTTGAACGTTATACGAGTTTCGATGGTGTTGGCAGTGTTCTCGATTGGTAGCCAGCCGTTTCCTCCTGTTATACAATACTTCTACTGTATTTCTCGTAACCGGCGTTCAATGAACTCTCGTTTCTCTGAAGCTACACCACACGTTGCCTACTGATGCCTGTCACTCAACAATGGTAACCGGCTATCATTGTCGTGGCAGCGGCGGAAAAATCAATAGCCAGCGTGCCACAACCGAAACACTCATGTGCTTCCCGTTTCTTTAAATTCGTAAATACGTTTGTTCAAGTCTGGTCACGATCGAACAAAGTGGATTATCGCGATACGGGAAACGACGCTGTCCTCCGTGTGCGGCCGTGCGTGTGAGAACAGAACGGCGGGTGACTCGAATTTCTACTTAAAAGTTATATCCATAACACTGAACATTTCAGCTTCAAATCATCTGACACATTTTATCCTGTTTAAGTTGTTTTTTTCTTTATTAATCTTCTCCAAAACGATACGAAATGTTAACCTTTTAACTGAGGATGACGAGTTATTCGTCGTTTGACTTCGTTACCACCTCTCAGAAACTTTTATTCTCAATTCAACGAATGACTCTTTCAGTCCGTCGCGTCGTAATGTACATATCGGTACAAACTGTATTATATTTGTCGTCTCACTTTTACTTGTTTTTCGTTACGTCTTCACAAGTGTTCATAATCGAAAAGTCATCCACAGTTCAAAGCGTTTTGATGTGGAACGAATTGTATCACCGACACCGTTTACGACTGTTTCCTCCGTTTATATAAAAGACAATGGATTGTTGTTCGAGTTATCGAGGTCACATCACAATTGGCAGTTATCGATTCACGATAAAGAAGAATGAAAACGCCGGATTTGGACACCGATAAGAAAAGACCCCGGCTCTCGAGAGCAGCCTCACGGAAAGCAGCCCACGAGCGTGGATCTGCACGAATCGTAGGGCAGCCGTGCCACTGACTAAATTAGAGCCTCCATTCACCCTTCCGAGGGAGCTTTCGTAGGGCGCACGCAGCCGGACACACGCACTTGCGTAAAATTGCAAGACGCCGATTGGTCTTCGAACCCGGCGCGCGTGGGTGGCGCCCTGCTGTTTTACAAGGATTCCTACCCTTCGATAGGATTATCAGAGAGCGACGCGGCTGTAGACGATGTCATTTGTAGTACTCGAGAAATCATGAAACTGAAATTCGTTCGACCATTTCGCAATTTTCTCTACAGTGGGTGTTCAAATTATTCGGGCGACTTTGCGAAAATTGTACTTTCTATGTTTACGTGAAGATAAAATCATAGGATCAAGAATAACCTCAATTTTCTGTACTGGAATATCTTTGATCATTCTTCATTATAAATATGTATGCAAAAATTTAGTTTTCTAAGGTACAGTAGGACCTCGATTATTAATAATTGGATTGCGGATCTTTATGCATTTATGGCATATACAAATTTCTAAAATACAAGAAAACGTGTGTATGCTTTTGTGTCATTTTCATTAAAAGGAATCTTGTAATCAATGAAAGAAATTTATCTGTCATTTAATAGATACAGAAGTCATATAAGATTAGATACAGAAATTGGAATTTGTATAAAGATCTGCGATCTATTAACCCTTTGCGGACGCGTGTCTGCTGACAGTCGCTCAAACAATTTTACCGTTCTGCGACTGTGAATAATTTTTAAAGCAGTTAATAGTCCCGAAAAATATGAAACAAATTTTTACTAAATACAACACGTTTCTCTTCATTTAATTCATACACGAAACTCTTCAGCAAACAGTTTTGTTTCACGAAGAAAATTTATTCGACCCATCAAAAAGTATGCTAAAAATAATCCCCGCCCGCTAAGGGTTAATAATATAAAACTAGATTTAATTCTGATCAACTTGTACAATAATTAGTGTTGCATACGAATCGACTTAGATTGAGCTATTTACATCCGAAGCAGGTTGGGATACTAAAGACTTCAGACATCGGAGGTTTGGATAATCGAGGACCTACTGTAATTATAAAAAATAATAACACGGTCAGTATTTGGTAACACAGCCTTTTACTACAATAACTGTTTTAATCCTTCGATAATGAATGTCGACATATTGGCGTCATCAGGAGTATGAATCTAATTCCTGACGAGGTTGCAAACAAACAATTTAATTACGTAAGTTAAATTTACTAAACAATTTAATTACGTAACTATGTAAGTTCTTTATTGATTAGCAATAATTTCATACGTCAGAAATCATGCGGTTTTTAAATGCTTGTCCATATATCACCATCTCATTGATAAGAATTGTACAAACATGTTTTCCACATGAGATTTGTACTTGAGATATTATAAATTGTGCACACTTAAGGTAGATTACGTTTGTTTTGATGAAAACGATTCGATCATTCTAGCAAACAAACGCAAATAAATATTATTTAATACTTCTCATTCGAGAGAATGCACACACCAATCGGTCATTGACGAAAGATAAAAACGAAAGCACTGATTCAATTGAAGTACCTACGTCATAAATAGATAAATTCTATTTCATCAAACAGTTCATTTCACGCGTCATTTTACAAGTGTGACTCAGAGTGAAAGTATTTCTATACTTGTACGATGATTTTACATGAATTCTGTCAAGTACTTTTTCGAATTTTGAATAAAACAACTGAATTATAGTACTTTATTTATTAAATGGTGACTAACAAGTCACTCATGGTGACTAACAAGTCACTCTTGTATATTTGTACATATTTTGTAACCAATGATATATAGAATTGTATTTTCAGTATTGTTGTGTTCTTTTATATATGAACAAACGTTTAACGTTGTAATACTGTACAATTAAGTATGTTTTGCTTATCACGTTTTGTCATCCGACTACAAATACGTGTATCTCGATTATTCATTGTAGATTGGGTCTCTATAGTGACTCAGCTATTGCAGTCAGACAGTTATACGTGCTTGGTAGCCTCTAATTTTTTAAAGCTTAGCTTCGACCTTACATTTACATAAGAGTAAAAACTCAATATAATCAACCTGTTAACTAGGCAAAATGAGTTAACTCATTATCTTCAATTTTCTTCTCAATTCAATGAACAATTCTCTCATTTTATTGTATCCTAGCATCTGTATTAATATTAACTATATTTACGCCAACTTCATCTGTGTTGTGTTACGTATTTGTATTTAAAATAAAAAAATCATTGAGCTAACGGATTATAATTAGGGGTGTGCGAGTACTCGAAATTTCGTGTTCGGGTCGGGTCGGGAAATTTGTACGGGATCGGGTCGAGATCCCGAAAGTTTATAAACTTCGGGTACCCGCGATTTCGGGTACCCGAAATGGTAGTCGGATCGGGTCGAGTCGGGGTCCCGAAAGTTTGCAATATTCGGGTACTCGAAGTTAAAGTTGGGGCAAGTCTGCGGTCAAATCAGCAATAAATAATTCTGTGAGTCTGTGCATATTAAGACGTCCAATCATCGGTTGTAATAATATTTCGATTTGTAGTAAACACTGTTTACGAAACAGTGCTCTTATACGAACAGTGTGCGGACGAGACGTCCTTGTCTTGTAAGGACAGTGTTTACTAGAAACAGAAACTTCCTTTACGTACATTATTTCACATAATATTCAAAAATATTTTTTTTCCTCGCGAAGTTTGATAACCGATTACACTAAAAATACAAATATCATTCTGAACTTGCCATTGAAAATAAAAGATTGAACTGAAAAATCGTAAAACAGCATTATGCTTATATAAATACAACTTTAACTTCGAGTACCCGAATATTGCAAACTTTCGAGACTCCGACCCGACTACCATTTCGGGTACCCGAAATCGCGGGTATCATTGTCCGACTCGACCCGAGGCTCGGGTACCCGAATTTCCGGGCATCCCTAATTATAATATAATGTTTGTATTATACACAAGTACAATAAGAGAGTATAAAGAGTGTTTTACTTTTTTAGGTCTATATCAAAGTGCAGAGTGAACGAAAGAATCATGAGATTGACGAAAGAAACGTATGAATCCCAAGCAAAGTAAATAAACGGGACGAACGACTGAATGAATGAAAAGAAAGAGCGAACCGGGGTAAAAGTATAAACATAACGAAACCTGGTGATCTATACTATTCGATACCAACAATTTATCGCGAGCCCGATTTTTCCTGACAGTTACACGGCCATTAATATCAAACCGGCCTTTAATTATTGGAATATGTGCAACGAGTCACGGAAAAGTGACGAGTCAAAGGATTTTAGGATTCACACGACTGGACTGTGGCGCGTCTACAAAGTTCAGTGAGCGCTCAATGAAATCTCGTATAGCGTTTACTATAAAGCCGTTCGTTATTCATCGCGAGTCATTGGCCGGGAACGGTCCCGGGGACCGGTTGACGGTACAAGAGCGTTGTTGAAAATCGCCCGGGGCTTCCATTGTTCATTTCGAAACGTTAATCCTACGTGCCGATTGAAAACATTCGACTTTAAATATTTCAACTAAAATCTTGCTTGCCTCTACTTTCGCAACGGTAGGAATTGACGGATCGACATTGAACGGCTTTCAGCTCTCGTTCTCTCTGTCTCTCTTTCTCTCTTTCTTGAAACCCGGCATGAGCAGTAGGGGGGTTGGGAAGGTGGAGGATTTAACGATTCCACGGGAGAAGAGAGGATCGCTGAAGTTGTTCGAGGCCATTATCCGTCGCATGGCGTGGGCGGGAAAGAAAATCGCGTTACGTAAAGGCGGTTTCTAAGGGCAATAAACGTAACTACTGCTATATATGCGGTACCTTGATATTTCCTTTCGGGCCGAGCCGCCAGACAGTCGAAACAACTTGCTCGTCTAGAAAAGTGGCCGCCCCGACGCGTCGCAAGGTAAAAGAAAATAGGATAATCCTACGGCGATTTTCTCAATGCTTATTCGCCGAGCACGTGCGACCGTTCCTCTCCACGAAGTCCCTTTCGTACGATACTTTTTCTTCACACCTGAAAGTTTTACGTGCGTCAGCATGCAGAAGGGAGACTCGAACGATCTCGCAACTACGAGAAAAATAATTGAAAACCGAACGGTAGTAATTAACCGAGGCGATCGATGGAGACAATTGTTAGCTTGGAACTTCGTGCGATTGCATTTTAAACGCGAGATGATGCGTGTTGTCCCGTCCAAAGTGGATTAGACCATGCCGAATCGATTTCTCGGCTTTAGCTTGTCTCATGATAGAATGACTCATGGGAACCCAACGTGACTGTTCCCTTCGATCCTTCCGAATCGGAACGTCGTTCAACTTTCAACGTCGTTCGCCGTTAAACTTTCGGGTATTTGTGCATTTTGTATACGCCGTGATTGATATCATTCACGACGATAAGAGTGAGCTCGTCATCTCGTCCATCGCGGGATTACGTAACAACGAACCTGTAGCTTTTACAGTCTCGTTCAAGACACTTACCCCTTTTTGAACACACATCGACTCCTGACCACTTAGCCAGTCTTTTTCTCGGCGAACATGGTGTCCATCGTTTGTCTGCATTCACTGCACGCGACCTTCAAAAAATGCATCGTTTCCCTCGCGGAACAGCAATCACTACTGGGACGATCCATTCGATCAGCGCCAAAGAGCGATGTACAATGCAGCGATTTCTGGATCGCTGTCCATTACACGCTTGTCCTCCACGTTGAACGATCAAGACTACGTCCAGATCAGCGATCTCGGTGTGTTTCAACGTTTCCTCCCCGAGGATTCGGTGTTCCCCGCATGAAGACTTGCGAAAAACACGTCCGGTATCTCACAATCCGGATTGGTTGTCGATGTAACACGTTGCTCGGCGGCGAAGTCAGGAACGAGGTGGCGAGTGATTCGCGCGACGCCGGCTACTTGCATCGGACGCATCTGAATGGCGTCTGAACGGGTTGCAAAATGACGGCCAACTGCATTCACCTCTTTCGGTGGCCGTGGAGGGTGGCGAGGTGTGCAGACGCGCGCATTCGTGACACGGATACGAGGCGACCCACCTTCCCCTCTTTCGCAGCGCAAGGCCTCGCTTCATCCCCTGAACTCACCACCCAACAGGGCTGCTGCCACAGCTACCGATGATGGTGGATACGTCTTTCCTTTCTTCTCTACGACCGGAGTGCAGCCTCTATCTCCCTCTGACCCGTATGCAGGTACCGCCTGCATACATATACTCTCTCCCTCTCTGACTCTCTTTCTTTCTCTTTCACTCGCTCTCTATCCGGCCGACCCTGCCGATTTTCACGCATCCCTCGACATCGCTAATGCGCCTTTCGGGCTCCACCTGTAACCGAGGCAAACTGAGCTACTGCCGCTGCTACTGCTTTTCGCGCGGTATTCTTTCAGAACGGTGATAGTTCAAGGACAACTTTAATCCGGCCGTCTGGCTCGATTTGACGAGCCCGGGTCGACCGTATTGACCTATTTCAGACTTGTCAGAGGATAATTCGGTTTTGAAAGCGTTTAGCGAATCACTGAGTGGAAAGGTACGGATCGATCAGCTACGCGGACTTTTAAAATAAAGTCACCCCTGATGGAGCCTCGGACACTTTGGACGATTGTCTTAATCACACGGTCGGATAGTATTTGTGGGCCAACGGAGGTTCAAGAAGGCGTTCTATCAACACTGTGTGCAACAGCGACTTAATCCCTTTGATCCATTGATCAACCCTATTTAGCTCCGTAGCCATCGTTCTCTTTACGCGAATTCCAGCGTGAACGCTGCAGTGGGGTGCCTCTTTCGAGCTCTTCTTCATCGCGCGAGACACATCTTCGTAGTATACATCTTGCTCCGGTCTCTCCCCTCGGAACGAGTCATTATACTAATGCAAAGGAAAGAGCGGAAACCCTCCGGGGCGTGGGCTAAAGTGGATGAAAAGCAGGCTGGCTCGACTGTCCCAGTGTCTCGGTGTCGCAATATCTATCGGCGTGTATCAACCTACATTGTTGTTCCCGTCGGCCAATTCGTGTTTCGCCGAGTCCATTTAGCCGGATGCTGAAAGAGAGAGAAGAAAGAGAGGGAGAGAGAGAGTAGTTTACGCTTCCCTTCGGATATTCTATTCGTACGGCTCGAAGCTCATCCGATTCTTTAGTTTTAGCCACCCCTCCAGACTTCGGCGACCCCCGGCAGGCAATCCTGGTTCTTGAACGTCGCAGGTTCTTCCCCTCTTTTCGTTCATCTGTGTCCGAGTAGCAATTGAACGACACCCGTGGTAGGGGATGTTGGGGAAGCAGAATACTGAGAGAGGAGGGAATGTTGAATGAGGACTCGAGGTTCGCGAGAAGAGGGGCGGTTGCAGAGGGGCTAGACGGGGGAAAACAAGCCGGTCGAGAAGGGTGAAGCAAGGGGCTAGAATGTAGGCTAGTCTCGTGGGCGAACCGCGTCCCCAATCGATACACACGCAGCAAACCACTTTTCCTCCCCCCTCCCAACCCCTGGCAACCTTTGATTTCGTTACGATCCCGAATCGAATTGGCCCGAGCTTTTATCGATTCCAACGATGAAGTCGACCGTCCGTGAAATTTCTAATCTAGCCTGGAAAGATAGCAATCCCGATCACTATTCCTTCGGTTTAGCCTGGTAACGATTAAACCCGACCGCGCCGACGAGTACGATGAACCTTTGCACGTAGGCGCTGCTAATTGTTCCATGAATACTTTAATCAGCCTGGGGAGTATGTTTGTTTATGTTTGCCCGGTGCGAAAGTTTCTCCAACGTTCGTTCTGTTGAGAAGTTTTACGAACATTGTCTGAAATTGAAAAGAGATCCTTTACCAAAGGATATGATCGGCCGAAATATTTTACTTACCGGTGGAAGCTTTATTTTCTACGATACTTCGATTACTATATGTCATAAAATTTTATTTATTTTAGTCGCTGTGAAACTTTTTCCAATGTTCGCTTGGGGGAGAGTACGATTTCCGTGGCCCCTCGTTTTGAGGTTATATTTGTGTTCTTGGGGTTATTTCAAGAAAAAAAATGTATATATAACATGGTGTCAAATTGGCCTGGTTTAGCCGGTAAAGTAGATTTCCTGTTTTTTATAAATTTGCAAATATCTCGGTAACTATGCGAAATATGACAAAACATCAACAGACCTTTTTTGTAGAAAATGAAATTTTATTTTCATAATCTTTGCATTGTAGCTGTCATCCAGAATTTGAACTAGTAATGGAAAAATCATTTGAATAGAATGAATTGTGGTTAGGTCGTGGAGGGGTCAGAAATCGTACTCGTGCCTTTGCTTGGGATGGGTTTAGAAGTTGTACGAACGTTACCTAAAAGTAGGAAAGAGTATTTAATAAAGCATATGATTGATTAAAATTCCTAATGGGGTCCATGTGGACCCTTTGGGGTCAATAAAAAAAAATACATTATGTTATGTTACTCTGAAGTGTCATTGCTAACAGCAACTTGATTCGGAGTGATATTTGAAAAAAAAATTATTTCAAGGGGATCAAAATAGGAAAATGATTGGAAATTCTTGTTTTAGGCTATGATTATTATGTTTAATTAAATTTTGATTGACCGTTTGAAATTTTATTTTCCATTTCTTTTTAGACTGTGACTACCATATCGAATCAAGTTTTATTTATTTGTGTCACGGTAAAACTGCTTTCAATGCCATTCCAACTGGATTTACAAATAATCTAAAAATCACGTTATATTGAAGAGACATTTTTGACTGAAAAACAATGATGGCAGTTACAAATATTTTATTTGAAATTTTAATTGCAATGCTTTTAAGCTGTAGCGACTATTCAAATTATTTATTGCGATAATGGAGCCTTTGGAACCTGATGCTCTTGAATTTCCGTTAGATATCACGCGTAAATTAACGATATTTCTGCAAATTCACAATTTTATAGATTATCGCAGAGACACTAGACTCTTTAAACATTATCCTCTAAAGAACAAGAAAGCTTTCAGTCAAAGTATTAATCAAAATAATAGTGGAAATACTTTATTAATCCCTTGGTGCAAGAAGATGTTTTAGATAAATCATATAGTGGATATATCATTGTACATATGCACATAAAATGTTGTTTAATATTAGCAACAAAATAACATGTCTATTATCATATTGGGAACACATCTGTTTTGAATTAATATAAGAATTCATTGTTAAGCTTACACATCCAAACAAATGCAATCATGAAATTTAATATTCCATCGGAGGGACAAAAAATTATCGGTGATAAAAAACACTTAATATCAACAATCTCATTAATAAATGACTTACATTTGAGAAACCATATATAAAGACAAACCTTGTTACAACATTAAAACCCCACCACATCAAAAAATGATAAATCAAATTATAAACGGTATCTTTGATCACATCGAATTTCATTTAATTTGTATGTTGCGTGTATAGGTTCTTTCATCAAGAGCTTCCGGAAGTTGTTTGTAAATAAAACGTTTGTAAATAAAATGTTTAAATTTAGAAAATTAGCAAAACTTTTATTGTGAATTACAGTACGATATTTTACTATTAAGTATGAAATACAGTATCGTTTAAATGAGCACCTAAACCAGGGATGGGCATTTTTGTCTCAATTGAGACAAAACCGTCCCCACCATAGCGCCCACTTTCCCCCACCAGCATCCGCCGTTGCCATAGAGGAAGGAAGTGCTTCGCCCGTCGCGAACAGTGCGCAGGCCTTGCGCATGAAAGAGAGGTTAATGGGAGAGAGGTTGAGGGGCCCCTTCCGTGCCCATCACGGACCTAAACTATATTTACACGATATTATTCTTTTCTCAACATTTCTTGTCACATCCGCACACAATGACTCCTGCTCTCATTAACAGCCCGACGAATATTTGTCTTCAGTTCCTCTGTTCTTTGTGGATTGTTCTGATAGACTTATTCTCTGATTTAGCCCCAAAGAAGAAAATCTAAAGGCATCAAATCGCACATTCCTGGCGGCCAACGGACACTACCGTTTTTTGACAGAACTCTGTTGCTGAACTTTGACCGAAATAAGGTTATTGTTTCGGCAGATGTATGGCATGTGGCTCCATTTTGCTGAAGCCACATACTGCTTACATCGATATCGATCAATTTTGGCCACAAAAGTTCTGTAACATCGTGCGGTAACGTTTGCCAGAAAAGAGTAATATCGTGTAAAAAAAAGTTTAGATTGTTATTTACCAGATATTGTATTTCATACTAAATTGTAAAAAATCATACCATAATTTCCCATAAACGTTTTCCTAATTCTCTGAACGTAAACATGTTTTATTTGCTAACAACTTCTGAAAGCTCTTGTTGAAAGACCCTGTATGTATTATAATGTATTAATACCAGCGTATAGATTTAATATTAATGTACAGTATCCGGATATATTAAGAATAATCAAAGAGGACCGGCAAATAATTTATACTGCAACATACAAAACATGCTAAAAATAAGAGTTTTTGTTCAAACAATTAAACCTGTAATTGCAAAGCATATGCGAATAATTTGATAAATAAATCCGTAACACGATCGCAATAGAGAAAAGCCAATATGAAATTTATTATTTATTATTATTAGTCTTGTAGATGAATGTATTAATATTCGTTAAATTATTTATTCCATTGTGTTTCCAGTTATATTATGTATTCCAATTCGTCCACTTGTATTGGCGTATCCAGTTTTTCATATCCTTTGAAGACTTTCCTTTTGACGATATTTCTCGTCCGTTGATTTTAATGAAGCATTTCTCGAAAAGTCACTGGCGTTTTCATTAAGGGCAATCTTTACATTCAAGAGCGGTACACACGAATCTATTAGCACTCTCTTCGCAGAGCATTCCCGTGAGTACACATACGGATCAAGACGCTTTCTATCGCATAGGTGTGGGATACACCTACGCTCGGAG
This sequence comes from Sphecodes monilicornis, assembly GCA_913789915.3. NCBI lineage: Eukaryota > Metazoa > Arthropoda > Insecta > Hymenoptera > Halictidae > Sphecodes > Sphecodes monilicornis. Next base: position 7,843,565 of record OU565289.1, read on the forward strand.
CACGTAGGAATCCGAGTTAATTTTATTTTCCCGAGGTGCGACAGCTTGTACTAAGCGACGCGACGTCTCGACAAGGCCTCTCAAAATCAATTTCACGAAAGAGTTTCTGTTGTCATTGGCCCCCCGGTTCTTCCACACTTGCGAAATGAGATCTTGCGGGAATTAAATTACCGTGACTCATTTCCTACCTATTGTACACACTAACACACCGCCAAAGGGAAAACAATATTTACAGGGACAATTTCACTATTATACTCATTTATTACGTTCGAGGATGACCTTTAACATTTAATTAAGCATGAAACAAAGAAATTGTTTAAACGCGTACAATATTACATTCAGCATGATCAATTTACCTTTACACTTGACTGCAATATAATTGATATTAACGAGCGTAATAAGCAGACATTGTAAATTGCTTACATTATAGTATTTCATTTAATTGCCCAAACAATATAATTTTACGTCCATTTTGAAATTGAAATGTACGTTTTATCCTGGCTGAATTAATTTCCATTTATATGTATTCGTAGTGTGTAACATATGCGTTTTGCGATACAGTAATTAGTAGACTATGGATCTTTATGTAAAATAAAAAATTCTCTCCTTTAGTCATTTGAATACTTTCGATTTCATTTTATCTTTTTATAGTGTTCCATGTTTTACCTATCCATTTTTGCCATAAACGCATAAAATCCACAGTATAGTAATTAGATATCTATTCTCTTAATTAAGGTAGTATTTTGTACGTATTCATGTATCGGGGAAAACAATGATTTGACACGATGCAAGAGACATTAATTAAATAGTGGACCAGCAACTTTTAATACAATTTTTGGGTCCATTTTACGCAAGCACGAATTGTCATTAATTTATTGTAAATTCTCAACTATTATTAAACTTTAATGACTATGACTTATTCAATTCATATTTTTAGTAGGTATTGCATAGTATGTATTTTTCAAAGTGTGCTTACTGTACAATAAATAATTTCGTTTAATATGTTTAAAGTTCCTGTAAAAAACCCTTTATATGCTTTTGGCTAATTTACAAGAGAGAATTGCTCTTTTCAACTTGTTGAAAAAATTCTTTATTGGTTGTATTGTATTATATAAATGCATAACTAAACTGTCTTGTGGAAAAAAAAATTGTCTGCACCATTTGCAAAAAAACTGTAGTTCAATAAAAATTGTTATTTATATTTCACAAATCAATTTTCATCATGAAAACATAAAATCCGCACTCAATTCACAACTCTTTATTGGGTTGATCTCTTCTGAAGTAATCAAAACGATTCTTTAAAATACGTTCACTTCAAAAAAGATAAAAATGCTCATTTTTATGAAACCAAAGATTGTCGAGGTAGTGCTCCTCCTTCTTTTACATTAACTTGCATACAACACAAAAATATAAGCTTTTACATAGTGTAAATACTTTAATTCTAACAATTCGACTTTTTAAGCCCCAAAAGTGTGTCCCACAGAAGGTGTTGGCGACATCTCTGCAAACATGAATGTACATATTTGGAAAACATGTAATATGAATCGAAAGTACATTTCATATACCAATATACTCTCTGACACAGTGTCGCCAGATCAACCCAAAACTGAGTTGATTTTCCTCTCCTCCTTTTCCCCTTCCACTATCCCATTCCACTATCCCATTCCACTCCTGCGCACACTCCGACGTCCCCCACTAAGACCGTAGACTGGTCACGTGACGTGCCGCGCAACGTGTTACATATTACTCTCGTCATCAGAGAGGTGGTAAATTGTATTCCCCTCGATTTCAGCGATCTGGCGACACTGCTCTGACACTGTATTAATAAAACCGGAATAAAATGGATTTTGTAAAAGAACAATGACTTGAAACACCGAAGCTGCTTCTGCCCAAATTGCACGATATAGAACGTATCATCAACTGCCCTTTTCCTTTCTGGATTTAATTTCACTTTCTACTGCGACTTCTTCATCTATTTGTTGATGACTGGATGTCCCGGCTGTCAGATACAAATTCCATAAACAACTTCTGGTTTATTATGAAGTAGAAGAATACAGAAAAATGTACAGTGGCTCACAAAATTATTCGCTCGCCCTTTAAATCAGAATAACTTTCTTAAAATTTGACCAAACCATTTGACTTTTTTTGAGCAATTAGAAACATTGATTTAGTACATCGCGTGCAAGAAAGATTCTGAAAAAATTGCAAGTAGTAGGAATTGCATGAAAAAATGAAAATGGCACTTTTTAAAACTTTATTATTTGAGCCCGTAATGAAAATTCAAAATATGCGTTTTATAGATCTATGTTATTTACACATATGCTGAAAATTTCATCGAAATCAGTTAACGAACATATGAGCTACAAGCGGTTGAAAGTGGTGATAATCGCAGTTTTTCATGACTTTTGATCAGTTTCTGCTTAAAATCCATAGTTTCTTATATCTTTCGATGCGCGTTGTTTTTTTCTGCGTCAACCGATTTCGATGAAATTTTCGAAATCTACAAAAGACATATTTTAAATTTTCATTATGGGCTAAAATAAAGAAGTTTTAGAAAGTGCCATTTTTATCTCTTCATGTAATTCCTACTTATTGCAATTTTTTCAAAATCATTTTTGCACGCGTTGTACTAAATCAACGCTTCTAATTGTTCAAAATAAGTAAAGTTGTTTGGTCAAATTTTAAGAAAGTTATTCTGATTTAAAGGCCGAGCGAATACTTTTGTGAGCCACCGTATGTTAAAATTCTGAATTTTAATTGACCGTACTCGAAAATTATAGTGTGTTTTGAATGTAGATTTGACCCGTATAAAGTTGTTTACAAATCTATAAATATTTATAGATATATCGCCGACACGCTGTTGAGGGACGGACTGTATTAAATTAGTGTATGCACGTCACATTTTTTCAGAGCACAAAACATCGAGCATCAAAAGCCTATTTGACCTGGCAATCAGCGCTTACAATGCTGGCCCGGTGGTGATCGCTTTGAGAGGGAGTCAAGCCTGGAGTTAATTCGATTTTTCCTGACTTATTGTTAGTTTTCCGATCGACCATGGGTAAATTCGTGTCCCGATTTCCCTCGAGCAGTTTTCCTCGGCCGAGTTCGAGGCATAAATTAATAAGACTCTCATTCATGAGGCGGAGCTCGGGTAGCGCAGGCCACTCGTGCCTGCCAACGACAGGTGATTGACAAAGTGCCTTGACACACGGGACCCGAGACGTCAGCTGGCGAAAAACGAGAGAAGTGGCAAAGGTGACATTCTCTGCCGTGTTGCTATCTACAGCACGATGGACGTAATAGCCTGTGTGCAGCTCGCGCTCGAAATGGTAAGTCGAAATTTCAATATTTCACGGAAAATTGCATTACGCGGCCCAAATGATACGCGAATAATTAATCCACTTTTAATTCGCGTGACGCAGATTTCGTAATATCGCCACGACTTCGTGAACTTTTAACGCGAAACTGATATCGTCGAAATTGTTATAATTTTAACACAATTAAGGTTATTCATTTAGACCATCTAAAAAGGAATTTTATTCATCTCGTATGTTTTATAAATCAATAAACACAGTTGTTACAGAATCGATTTAAAGAATTCCATTTTTTTTTCTAATGAAAGTTGTGTGTATAGGTCTAGCATTGATGAAGATGTACTTATTTATGATTTATATATTTCACTCGAGTGATATCTAGCAATTTGGATAAATTTGAAGTATAGCGTGTATTTTTGGATATTTCCATATTTTTTTAGAATTACAATAGCTTTAACCAAATTTTAACAATAAAAATGAAACATTTTACAGTGGCGTATGAAATAAATAATGTTGACATATTCATTTCACGATATTTAATTTCACGTTGAAATGTGAATTAAAGTATAATGTATTATTTTTTAAATTTTTAAATTGTGTATAATGTGTATATAATACGGTTTGGAAATTTATAAATCTGTAGAATAGGTAACTAAATTTTAAAGCATTATATATATATATACTCCGTGAAAGTGAAATGTAGGGAAAAATTGCTATAATTCTATTGACATTACTTACAAACCAATAAAATTTCAGGAAAATTTTTTAAATATTCGACTTTGCAGCGTAACAAAATTTTTATGTAACCGCGTTGGCTTTGCTAAAATATAATTACGAATGTCATAAATTCAGTAAATTTACCAATAAATATGTACTTTTGAGTCAACGTACAAATAAACAACGAGCTCTCTATTTTTTATGAGTCAAGACCACGTACATTGTATTTATCAAAAATCTCTGAATTTTTCTGTTTATTCTATCGATCGTAATAATTGCAAAAATAAATATTAGAACAAAATAATGACACTGCAAGATGGCAGGACGTTATCGAATAAAATCGACACTTCTATATAATTTAATGAATTTTAATTTAACGGAAAGTAGAACTTACCCGGATAAATATTAAAACACGCATAAAAGCTTTCTAGCCAATCTAATATCTTCATTAAACATGAATTTATTACAAAAAGGAAAAGCGTCAAAAAATTTCGAGAGACTTCGTCAATGTTTACGATAGAGGAATCTTATGGTAAGCAATTTTCACTTAAAACTACATTGCGACCGGTATAAACAATGAGGTACTATTCATGCAAATCGCGCAAACACGCGACTCATTGTATACAGTATAACGTGGAAACGAGGAACGCTTCGCTCGATACAGCTGGAGGCTGGCATTCATCCGGTAGTTATTTTGCAATTCGATAGGTAAAAAAACATCCGGGATCTGGACACTTCCGGTTCGCTCGTGATATCGCGGTTTTTATCCAGCCGTTAACCGATCTGACGCGTCATTTCCTGTTCCGGTCGAGAGTTTCGCGCAGAGAGAAAGAGTGGAGGGGGGAGGAGAATGAGAAACAGAGAGAATCTTTCGATCCGGTTTAGAGGACGTACGTTTTCGGGATAAGAGACACTCGATAAAAATATATTGCGGATAGAGGAGTGCGGAAATTGGATCAAGTTCAGTATGTACTTGTAAATCGGAATCCATTTTAGAAACCGACTTTCGTTTCCCGGATTTCGAATACTGCTCGTAACAAATAATATTTCGATAGCATAGTGTGAGTCGAAAATTCCAAATCCCTTGCCTCCTCGTGATAAAGTTACACCTTAGAAGTAGACTGTGGATTTTATGCAAAATGAAAATTTTCTATGGCGATTGCAAGAAATCGGAACGAAATAGAAATTTCTTTTCTGTTTCAATCATTTTAATAGATTGAACACGATATTATAATAGAATATTATAGTTTCTAATTTTTTCTTTCACGATTACTGAAATTATAAAAATATTTTCATAAGAAATCGTCGAATGAACTTTTTTATTGAAGGGCATATTGCAATGAAAATTGTATGAAGTCTAAGTAGATGCAGTCTTGTCATTATTACAAAGCAATATTATATCAGTCGCGTTTATTACACGGTGGTTTTAATGTTAAATTATTTTGATCCGTCTATTATTTCGTACTAAAATGTGTACAACAAGCAATCGGGCGCAAACTTTTGCACTGACCTAATATTTCGATAATGACCAACATTTTAAACAAAATCTATAATTTTATATGTTTATCTGTTATCAATATTGAAGCAGCAGAGTAACTGTAGACATACAATAAATATAGCTTCTCTTTTCGTACTAGGAAATAATTAAACCCAAAATAGATCTAATCGTTGTAACCGTGAAGAAAATAATACTACAACGGGTTAAACAATCTTTTATTAGACGTATAATTCGAAAATGATTTGACATGTGCAAATTCCATGATTCAATTATGCCACAGCCTGATACAGTGGCGTGCAAAAGTATCCGGACACCCTTTAAAAACGCTTTTTCAAAATTACTTCAAACGACTTGAGTTTTTTTGAGATGTTAGAAGGATTAGTTTACTCGGTAGCGTGTAAATAATTATTTATACAAATTGCTAATGGTCGAAATTGTGAAGAAAAAAGTAAGTCATGATTTTTAACTTTTTTATCAGTGCCTGTAATGAAAATTTAAAATATACCTTTTGTAGATCTCCATAGGTTATATACATGTGCAAAGTTTCATCGAAGTCGGTTAATGTTGCTATGAGCTACGAACATTGCAAGATGGGAGCTTAAGGGTGAAAGTCGCAGATTTTCGGTTTTTCCAGGGAATTTTATCCTTATGTAATCACCTTTAAATGTTTGTAACTCATAACGACGTTAACCGATTTCGATGAAACTTTGTACATGCACATAACTTACTTAGACTTATAAAACGCGTCTTTTAAATTTTTGTTACAGGCACAGATTAAAAAGTTAAAAATCGTCACCTTTACTATTTTCGTCGCAATTCTGACCGATAGCAATTTTCAGAAAAAATTATTTACACGCTCCCTAGTAAACTAATGCGTCTAACATCTCAAAAAAACTCAAGCCGTTTGAACTAATTTTGAAAAAGTTATTCGTTTTTAAAGGGTGTCCGGATACTTTTGCACGCCACTTTAATTTTTCGAATAATGAATTTTGATCATGGCGAATCCTGCTTGATCCCATCAGTGCACGAGGGATCCCGGTCGTTCGAAAATTCGCAATATCGCGCGCCCGGTTTTATTTTGCACGCCCACCGGCGCCGTAGGTGTTGATGAACGTCCATTATGCTCGGATCAACGACGAAATCCTGTTTTCTTTCCGTGGCTGCTTTAAACGATCTGTGAACGCGTCATATCCGCTTCCGGCCGGTCGTGACAGATACTAGCCATGGGTTTCTCTCCGATTCTACGAAAGATCTCTTTCACGAAGGTCTAGGTTCATTTAACACGATCCCACTACGGTGAGTTTCATTCACACTGCTCGGTTCAATGTAACGTGATACACTCGTCGGCGAGCCCATCGGTGCATAATAAATTTGTAACGATGTAACGATACATCGGACAAGAAGGCGGTTTGTGTACACCTCCGCTCAAAAGTATGGGGATCAGTCAAACATACACCGGACCTGTTCTACAATTTTTCTAATTCCGTGAAATTTTGTAAAAGTACAAAACTGCGTAATTTACACACTTACAATAAAAATGGATGGGCATCATTTGAAACAGTAGAACAAGTAAACAAATTTTTGAGAACATCAACATATTTTACAACTTAATCAAATTATGAAGAAGCGAAATGAAGTCCCATTTAATTCTAATGCGTCTCGTCATTAATGCACAGAATTTTTGTTTTGTAAAGTCATTACTAAACTGCGGATTTTACACACTTACAATAAAAATGGATGGGCATCATTCGAAACAGTAAAACAAGTAAAAGAAACTTTGAGAATCATATATTTTACAACTTAATCAAATTACGAAAAAGCGAAATGAAGTCCCATTTAATTCTAATGCGTCCTGCAATTAATGCATACAATTTTTATTTTGTGAGATCAATATTTGTAAAGTCATTACTAAACTGCGGATTTGATTTATTTATAACAAAACTTAGTAGAATGAAAAGAAAATAGTAAAAGGATTGGAACAGTTTAAAAATAATGTCACATTATTTTCAACCTATTGGATCTATTAGGAAATAAAATAAATTTCCATTTTACTTCAGTTTGTTGTGATTAAGGTAGATGACTTTTATTTTGCATAAAGATCCGCAGCCTACTCATTACTCATTAAATTATTTTTCTTTGAAACTAATAGATAGATTTAAATAGAGTTGCTTACAAAACTTAGACAATATGCAATAAATATCCACGATTACAGGCTCCCACGAAAGTATTCGAATGCCCTTTAAATGAGAATAACTTTTTAAAAATCAGACTAAACGACTTGACTTTTTTAGGAATTAAAATCGCTGATTTACTAACTAAATGATGTACATACAAAAAGTGAGTTTGGAGAAATTGCAATTGATAAGAATTACTTGAAAAAATAAGAAAGGCATTTTCTTGTAAATCTATGTTAGTTATAAACATACAGAAAATTTCATCAAAATTGGCTGACGCAGAAAATAAACAACACGCGTCGAAAGATGTAATAAGAATCTGTGGATTTTAAGCAGAAATTAAACAAAAGTTGTGAAAAACTACAATTTTCACTACATTCAACCGCTTGTAGTTCGTATGTACTTTAATCGTTTTCGATGGAATTGTTAGCATGTGAAAATTTTCATTACCGGTTTAAATAAAAAAATTTTAAAAAGTGCCTATGTGTTATTCTTTCATATAGTAATTCCTATCAATTGCAATTTTTTCAAGATCCTTTTTGCACGTCATTGAGTAATCAATGCTTCTAGTTGCTAAAATAAAATCGAGTCGTTTGGTCCAATTCTAAGAAAGTTATTCTGATTTTATAGAGTGTTCGAAGACTTTCGTGGCTCACTGTATGTATATATTCGCAGATATGAAAGTCCAGGCGCCAGTTCTGTATCTCATTTCATAATCCTAAACGTGCAGCTACAACGGTGCATTGCCAGTAAGATAAGTTTCATGGATTATTCAATATTTCAAGAGACAAACAGCTCTAGCACGATGATATCTAAATAAGAGATACAACACTTTCGAAATCGTAAATTAGCACTACTGTCACCAGTAGAAAAATAGCTTTTTGAGCACTCAATTCAGGAGATACGAGCTCTATAATTCATTCAAGAACGACGAGTCTTCTCGGAACTTTCTGAGAGTGTAAATCACTTTACAATGTATTCCCAGATGACTAGGCAATACACATTAATTTTTAAAATACAGTAGCACCATCATTCTTGATGTTTTCATAGATTTCGAGAATTTAAATAGATTACCCTAAGGCAGGCATGGTCACGGGTGGAACCCCCCAACGCCTGCTTCTCCCACCAACACCTCTCATGCGAGAGGCCTGCGCACCGGGAAAAGGAGGAGAGGAAAATCAACCCAGTTATGGGTTGATCTGACGACACTGCTGCGCACTGTTCGCGACGGGCGAAACACTTCTTTCCTCTATGGCAGGGAGTGCCAACGTATTCCCCTCCAAGAACTGTAAGATCCCTACCATCGAACCTCTTCCCACTAATACGTACAGCTGTGGAGTTAGCGAGTGCTGCGCGTGCCGCTACTATGCATTATAACGATGAAGTCTAAGAGTGGGGGAAGAACCTAAGCGGGGAAAGAGCCTCGAATAGCTCCGGAGCTACTAGTTGAAACTGCCCGCTCTATGGTAACGGCGGATGCTGGTGGGGGACAGTGGGCGCTATGGTGGGAACGGTTTAGAAAAGCATAGTAACTAAAACAGTTTATATGGGTAAATTTCAAAATTCATTTGATAAATCGTACTAACTAAATTTTTGCTACCAGAAGCGTAATAATAGACTTTCCAATGTTTCTGTTATACTTAAAAGAAGCTCAATCATTCATTTACTAAATATTACTTTGAAAATGAATTCTTACACCATAACATTTGACGCAGCTTGCATTACGATCCAAATTTCTATTGGAAAATTGATTTAGGAATCCTTAGCTACTAATAGTAGATTGTTTATGGATTATTAGGTAAAACATGATATGTACTATCTATGTACATTTGAAAATACAACAACTCAATTAATATCTGTGATATCTACGTTCCTCGTATTGGAAAATAACAAAGATCAAAGGAAACACAGTTATCTTTCTTATTATAAAGTTTCTTATTACTTGTTTTCCGTTTATAGTCTGTCCATGACATAAACAACGTATTTATGTATTTATTATTTGATGTATCCTCACTAACACATCTTTCTAAGTATGTAATCAATTTATCATTTTTTAGTGTCAATACAGATAAGGAACAAAGGGTTTCAAGAGATTAAAGTTTTGATTTAACACGTTGGCCACCATGTCATTGTGTTCATTCAGAATTGTTTATTCAGAATTTAAATTTGATTAATATCCAGAAAATACAAGACGACTAAATAACTATTCAGTATCATACATTTGTAGGGCTTTATAAAAATATAATTTATTAAATCTGAGTTACGTGTCGTTCGGTTTACAGTCTGCGAGCTACTATCCGCGTGTTCTTTGTTCTTTGTTCTATAAAACACAAACTATTACACATTTAACTTTTTTCAATTTTTATTTCATTAAATAAATCACTTCGATTTTATGGAATTTTTCGGGTTGCTGGACTGACACACAAAGTGTTAAGAAATAAAAATATTAAATGCCTACAGTGTTATTATTAAACAACTCGTTCGATGTCTGGTAAAAACAAATCAATTTTAAAGGAACGTAAAGGATTAACCGAAGCATCTTTGAACAGTTACAATAGTAGTTTCAAAATGGTTACACGAGCGTATATCAAATAATTATCTGCAGCCATTTGAATAAGGCCTCGTCGGCCGCAGTAGTTCATTCGAAGGTTAAAATGGCAGTATTGTGTCTTTTGGCTTACTAAATTAAATAAATTGCATCGATTCAGTTTAATCGTGCATTCAACATTTTCAATGTTCTGCCACATGACAGAAGCAATTCCGAAAATGTCCTCGGTGAGGAATTTGGGTATTTTAAAACCGGTAGAGTCGACTTTATTTCGGCGAACGTAATGTTACGTAACATACCGCGAACGTTAGCCGAGACACGAACATAGCTGGTTCTTCATCTTTTTCTTTTTTATACACGAAACTTTTTTGCAAGCGTGCTTCGGTCAGCATTGCAAATTGAGATGTGAGCTCATACAGCGTTCTTGCTTCCGCTCCGTAAAGAACTTGTAAACATACAATAATGTCTCATAAAAATATTCGAGCACTCTTAAAAAGACGATAACTTTTTTAACATTCAACCGTACGACTTGGTTTTTTCAGAAGTTAGAATAATTAGTTTATTACATGAAGTAGAGAACAATTCCGAAAAAATTGCAATTGGTCGGAATTGCAGAGAAAATACTAAAAATTGTATTTTACAGTTTTTTATGTGAGGCTGTATTTAACATTTAAAAAAAAACAAAGTTTTGTAAATCTGTGTCAATTATACATATTCTAAAAATTTCATCAAAAGCGATCAACGTTGTAATGAGCCACGAAGGTTTATAAATGGTAAAATCTGCAGTTTTTTGCGATTTTTGGTCTCTAATTGCTATAAGTCGAAGGATTATTACATTTTTCAATGCCTGTCCTTTTTCCTGCACCAACCGATTTTTGATGAAATTTTCAGAAGATGTATGTATAATTGACACATATCTGCAAAACGTATTTATTAATTTTCAAAATAGGCCCACATAAAAAGGTTGTAAAATACAACTTTAGTATTTTCTCTGCAAATCAATCATGTACTAAATTAACTGTTCTAGTTTCTCAACAAATTCCAAGTCGTAGGATCCAATATTAAAAAAGTTCTTCTTCTTCGTCTTCTTGTTAAGAGTGGTCATTTGATACGTTTCAATCCATTATAATTAAAACAATTACAGTAAAACCGTAGATTCATAAATAAATGCAATTGTTCAAAAAAGTGCTTGAAATGCGGTCACTAATAACCTGAGAAGGGGCATGTGAGATAAAAAATTCATTTAAAAAAAAAAGTATTTAAATTATTAAAATTTCGTAAAAAAGAAACGTAAATCAATTAATGTAGACTCATTTTAAAGATCGAATCCTCTAATTCCGCAAAACAGTGTTCATTTTCCACTAAAACATTTTTATTTAGTTGTTGAATAGGAATTGTCCGCATTTAGGATGCAAATATTATAAAACGTTTGGTCAAGATATACTATTACAGTCAACAGGTTTATTGTATAATAAATTTCAGGCAAAAAGCTGATCTTTAAGTTCCTATCTTCAATTCTAATTGAGACATATAATTTTAATTTTAAATAAATTTTTTTTCAACGTAAGCCGATGCAATTGTCGTGCACTCTTTTTATATGAGTGGAAAAATGAAATATTGTCGATAGCATGATTTGATATTTGATCAAAATGTGGTGATTAATCAACGCGCTATTAGTTGATAGTTAAAAAATCTGCAAAATGGAGATGAAAATCTTGTAAATGTAACACGTGCATGACCATTTCTATCGTAATACAGTCAAGGAACTTCTAATTCATTGATAGTACATGTTGATTGCAATGATGATTTCTGTGATCAACAAGTTTTGTTTGGAAAGAATGGAGGTTGTTTAACGTTGCTGTTAAAAATTGGGTACTTCACATATAACAACCTAATACACGATGTAACAAGCAGGAAATGGAAGACCCATTTTCCCCAAAAAATACTGCAAATTTAAATGTCTTGAAAAATTGTGAAAAATTTTTCTCGAAAATGAAACTACCATTGCTTTGAAAATTGAAGCATCTTTTTTGCAACCACTCGTTACAGATTGATGTACGACTTTTTGTATTGTTGTATGGGACAAAATGAGGAACGAGGTCGGTCGTGTAAAGCGCCCATGGTGTAACTCAGAGATGGGCATTTTTGTCTCAATTGAAACAAACCCGTCCCCACCATAGCGCCCACTGTCCCCCACCAGCATCCGCCGTTACCATAAAGGAAGGAAGTGCTTCGCCCGTCGCGAACAGTGCGCAGGTCTCACGCATGAAAGAGAGATTGGTGGGAGAAGCAGGCGTTTGAGGGGCCCCTACCGTGCCCACTCCTGGCGTAACTTATATTACTACTGTCAAGTTGGCGGTGCACCTCTCATTTAAAACTCGATAAAAAGACTAAAAATAATCGTACATATATTTCCAAGGTGTCATTGTAAAGAAGAAGCTTCAATCTTTAAACAAATAGTGGTTTCAGTCACGAAAAAATTTTTTCAAAGTTTTCACAGATGTTTAAATGTACAACATTTTCGATATGAAACGCGTTTTCATTTTCTGGCCCGTTACATCATGGGAAAAAATCTTAGAATAAAATGAAGGATGGATTATGAAACTAGGGATTTCTAGCTTTAACACGAGTCCAAATGGATTGTCGTACGAGAATTTTTTACGACATTATCACAGTTTAAATATAGGGAATTTTTCGAGAGTCGAGTAAGTATTTAGTGTTAAAATAATTTTCGGAGTTACTGTACTCTGAGAAGAAAATATTGTGGACATATCATGTAAAACACGCTCACTCGTTTTTATTATTATATTTACATTTATTTACATTTTATGGTGGTTCTGAATTGTGGCAAATATTTTGAGATGCAGAATTAACATTCGAGCTATTAATTGTAAAAATAATCGATTCCACAAGTAATTCAAATATTTGCCTGCTATTAAAGTTTATCCATTATGTTTGTAGTAAACTGAAACCATAAAATATTGTATCGTGTAATCGCATAATTCAGATTTTAACATTCAACTTCTAAGGAATAGTAATTTCAGCGTAGATTGCAAATCTCATTATTTTTAGTTTACTTCGATTGTATGAAGCAATATATCGATGATGGCCTAGATGTAAAAGCCATGACTTCTCGATGATACGAGATCAAGGTTTTCCCTCTCGAAAAAACTACGTAATATTGGATACAAATAATAACTTATTCATTTTAATATACACACGATATCGGAACGCGAGCTTTACTCGCTGTTGTTCGCCTTATGAAGCTATGTCAGCCGCAGAACTTTTATAATTAAATTATGAACATACGTAGACGTAAACCGATTCCCATTTATTGAGCTAAAAATAATATAGAAATTTAATTATGCACTGGCCTTCATTCCACCTCGTACAAAACTGCAATAAGATAACAATTTCTCTTTTAACGACGCAGTTGTTATATAAGGCTGGTCATAGTACTAATTTCTTTATACATGGAACACTTATTCAACTTCGCTTGTAACGTTTCTACTTTTTACCATTGTTTTATTCTCATCCTGCAATCATCATTAAACTTTTGTAGCATATAAATAACCTATCTTTTGATACGTACAAGTAAAGATGAGTAATGGAAGCAGATGTTTTACTATAATTGTCAAATTACAAATTGCAAATATTATGCACTAACATAAAAAATGAGTAGGCGCAATTTAAAGCAGTAGTTTCAACTTAATGAAATCATTAAATGGGAAAAGAAATTTCTGTTTGGCTCATGTTTCTTGCAATTGGTACAAACAGTTTTTATTTCGCATAAAAATCCGCCGTTTATTTATTAAAAATGCCCGACAAAGCGGAAGAGCACGGGCTCTTCGATTCAGAACCATTCGTTGTCCATTGGTTCTCCCGATTGAAGTTCCAAATGCGATGAATGAAAAGAACCGAAATGGTAAATATCGAATTCTAATATAAGAGAAAACCTTGTATTGAAGATAGAAAGATATTTCCTCGCCATCGCTGTATGTTTAAACGTCACGTCCGGTTTCCGGTCGCGACACACCGGAAAATCGGCATCCTTCAGCGTACGCACACCTTACGAGCTCTCCTTCTCTCCCCCCCTCTCTCTATCTCTCTCTTTCTCTCTGTTATAAATCCATGCGTAAGCGAAGAACAATCGATAATTAATCGGAGCGCGCGCGCCGCGGAATGCATAATTGCGAAACGAGCAGAAAGGAGATTGCCTGCGTTTCACTTTGAGAACTAGTGTGCAGTACCGTACGACGTTCTGACAGTAGAAATCCTTGCCTTATACACGTCCGTTTTTTTACTACTGCTTGATCATTGGGTCATTAGAACGTTGATTTCTTTTTATACTCTGTAACTCATCTGTGTAATTTATTATGTCAACTGTAGTTTATTCAATTTTGAACACCTTCTCGTATATCAACGAGTCAAAATCGTTATGAACATTTCTAAACGAATCTACCAAACATGAATATCATTTATGTATCTCTTTTAAATCGAAGTGAAATTTTATTAGTTTGTGATCAATATAGACAGCAGATTTTTATGCAAATTAAAAATCGTTTGTATCAATTGTCATTCTTTTCTTCTTTAATGATTTTAATAAGCTAAAACATATACATTAATATTCTTAGCTTGGGCTGTCTACTGCTTTAATATGTACCTACTCATTTTTGTTATGAATTTATCAAATCCGCCAATCCACCAAATGTATTGAATTTTCTTTTTATACTAACAAATTGTTCAGGGGAAGAGGGTTTTAATTATTGAATAAATTATTGCAATAATTCCCAGTAATTGTATTATAAACAGCGTCGTTCAGCGAGTTGATGAATTGTACAATTTAAGTCAATTTTTGTCTAAAAGGACACCTTTATTTTTAGTAAATATTTTATTGCGGGAGTTCATAAATTAATTATATACCGAGTGTATATTGAAAATTTATAATTTTCAGTAGTGTTTCGTTTAACGAATCTCTCTACTGGAATATATCGATTTATTCGTTCAATATTCATGTTCGTTTACAAAATGAATATGTACATCTTATTATATATTGATATGAGATATATTAAATTAGAAGAACGTCGAGTCAGACGCGTGATGGAGATTTTGAACAGAATTTAATGATTGTTGTTGTCGATATATGAACATAAATATATAAATACCAAATTCTCGAAAAATCCCCTATATTTAAACTGTGATCATTTCGTAAAAAATTCTCGTACGACAATCCATTTGGACTCATTTTAAAGCTATGGGTCCCTGGTTTCATAATCCATCGTTCATTTTATGCTAAGATTTTTTCCCATGATGTAACGGGACAGAAAATGAAAACGCGTTTTTTTCTCGAAAATGCTATACATTCAAAAGTCTGTGAAAACTTCGAAAAAATTGTTCGTGACTGAAACTACTATACATATATAGAATGACTGAAGCTTCATCTTGACGACAACAACTTGAAAATTGATGTACGATTTTTTTAAGCATTTTATCGAGTTTTAAATGGCAGGTATGCCTCCAACTTGACAGTAGTATAAGTTACACCATAGGAGCTTTTCACGACCGACCTCGTTTCTCGTTTTTGTTCCATAAAGCAATAAAAAAAACTGTTACATCAATTCTTAACGAGTCGTTGCAGAAAAGATGCTTCAATTTTCAAACCAATGGTAGTTTTATTTACGAGAAAAATTTTTCACAATTTTTCGAGACGTTTAAATTTGCAGCATTTTTGAGGAAAAATGTGTCTTCCATTTCCCACCTGTTACATGGTGCATTAGGTTGTTGCATATGAAATATCCGATCTTTACCAGCAACGTTAAACAACCTCAAGTTTTTCTAAACAAAACTTATTAATCAAAGAAAGTGTCATTGTAATGAACGCGTTCCATAAATGAATTAGAAGTGTCTTGACTGTATTACAGTAGAAATTGAATTTTTTGGGTCATCCACAAGATTTTCATCTTTATTTTGTAGTTTTTTTTACTACCAACGAATAGTGCGTTGATTAATCACCACATTTTAACCAAATATCAAATAATGCTATCTAATGTGCTATATTGTTTTTCCACTCATATAAAAAGAGTGCCACAATTGCATCGAATAACGTAGAAATGAAATTTATTTGAAAATTAAAATTATATATATACAAATTTATTCCTCGTTTTTGTTTCATAAAACAGTGAAAAAAATTGTATATCATGTTTTAACGAGTCGTTGTAACGAATAGGTTTCAATCCTAGAAGTTTCATTCACGAGAAAAATTTTTGAAAGTTTTTGAAGACGTTTGAATGTCCAACATTTTTTAAGAAAAATAGATCTTCAATTTCCCACCTGTTACATCATGGAAAAGTATCTTTTTCGGAGAAGTAGAAACATCTGAAATAACGAGGATAGTCAATTCGGCGAGGCACGCAGAAGACAAGGTAGTTTTACGAGTGAAAGGTTGCAGCAGAGGTTAGGGATTGATTTTCTATTCGAAAGGAACACGGGCCAGAGCTAGAAGTAAACAAAAGGTACGAGGAGTCTGAAGGAGAGAGTGGGACCGTGGAAGAACCGCGGGGTCCAGGGGATCGTTTCTCCGAATCGGCATTTAGAGGTTCATCCGGCTTCCCTCTTAGGACCCCTAGGTCGTTACTTCCGCTACGACGGCGTTTGCCGAGCATTGTTTCCTTATACGTTTTGGGATAGTCAGCGGCCGGTGGAAGGAAACATTTTTGGCGCTTCCCGTCGTTAACCGGAAACTAATTTTATATTTCATTCTAACCGAAAATTGTCGCGCGCGACCGTATAGAGAAGCCTTGCAGAAGTGGTCGTTAACAGCCGTTATTCCCCACGAAAAGGAGCGATCAAATTTCTGGGCCGAGATTCCGTGACCGTTGTTCAGTCATTAGATTATTAACACTTTTGGCAGTGAAGAAACCTGCATCAAGATTGATACGTTAAACGATTTGTCAGTCCCTGGGGACCGATGGTATCGAACTACAAAATGATATATATATATATATATATATATATATATATATATATATATATATATAATATATGTATAATAATCCATATATCATTAAAAAACACGTTTACATTGTCTTTATAAATTTTATTGGAACAGATTAAACAGAAATGACATAATCATATATTTTGCTTATGCACAGGTGTATTTTTGTATTAGGTTGGTGCATATAATGTGTCCAATTTCAGAATGCATATATTGTGATGCGTTTTAACGAAGAATTACTATTTTAATCTACAAGTTTATTATATGTCATTTGAAGGTACAAAGCTAATCTAAGTCCTGTCCTCAGTTTTTATTTACACGTTCAACCTTACTTTTAAATACAGTTTATCTCAATGTTAGTCGATGTGGTCGTCCTGTAGTTTGTTTATATGAATGAGAAAATAAAAATATTGACGTTAACATTATGTGATATTTAATCAATAGACTGCGGATTTTATGCATTTCTGACATATGACTAACTCCAATTTGAAACAACAGGTAGATAAAAAGATTTTAAGAGTATCAATATGCTACTTGCAACCTTCTAAACTTATTAAACAAGAAACCATTCTTCTTTGTGGCTGTTATATTTTGCAACAAACGCAAGAAATTTTTATTTTGCATAAAGATTCGCAGTGTATTTATCAAAATGTGATACTAAATTAATTAATACATTGTTAGTCAATGATAGAGAATGCTCAAAAATAGAGATGACAATATGATAAATAAAGAACGAGACACCAAAAACTTCAATTTTGACCGTAGTGTAATTGAAAAACTTACCATTTTTGTACAGATAATGACGATAACAATGGTGTTTACTTTAATCAAGAAGTTTTATTTAGAGAAAGGCATGTTTGTTTAAAGCTAATGTTATGAATCGGTTATTTCATATGCTACAATCTAATATTTAAACTTAAATAGAATGGTGAAATGGAAAATGAGACAAAATTAGCTCCGCGTTTAACGTTTTAACCATGAATGAGTTATTAACATTTTGTACTCCAAGCATTTTTCGATGCTATCAATAACTCTAATTTTTGTGGGTAAGGTCCTTGTTCAGAGAAGAGAAAATTGAAAACGTTTATGAATTTCTTTATTTAAATTATGTAATTTCTCTCTCTGAAAAAATTGCCGATTTCTATGTAAATCATAAAGAAACATTGAATGTGTTATAGTTGTTACATTTATATTTTGTTTCATTATAAAGGTTCCAAGAATTATGAATAGACTGCGGATTTTTATGCAAAATGAAAAAGTTGTGTATCAACTGGAAGAAACAGTAACTGCATAAACATTTATTTATTCTCTTAATAATTTAACAAGCCGACAGCGGATGTTCATACAAATTCTATATGCCCAAATATGGAAAATATGTGTTAAATATATATCAAAAATATGTGAAATATATAACTAAAATTTATTGAAAATAGAACACTATGATGCAATAGAATAGTTGTATAATAATTATTACTACTTTTAATTTACATTACAATATGTAACAATAATTTCATATTTGGTGTGAGTGATATAAGAATGTGTAATGAGCGACCGGAAGAGGTGGTCTTCGTATAGGGTAGGGAAGGAGGAGGCGTAGATTTAAGATAGTTTTAAGTTATCTCTTGTATATAGATTTTATGTCTCTCTCTCTCTCTCTCTCTCTCTCTCTCTCTCTCTCTCTCTCTCTCTCTCTCTCTCTCTTTCATTCGTTTTTTAGTCTCAGTTATAGCTAGATTTAAGTAAATAGTTAAGATAGTGTAAGTTAGGTTAAGTTAGTAGGATAAGGGGGAAGGGTAGGATGATAAAGGAGGCGGTTGTATTTGTATTGTAACCCTTAGGGGAATCAATAAAGCTTTATATATGTAACAATAATTTTTTCAATTTTTACAATGGTCCATTGGTGATTTTTATCAAATAAAATTAATTTGTATGCTAAAAATGTTCTCTCAACATCACATGATGAGATAGGGGCAGATTTATACTTTTTCATCCATAGTCAGTAAGTACATTATTTACAATTGGATTTTTGGATTAGATTTCACGCTAACGTTATTACATATTTCGTTACAGTAACTAACAGAGCTTCATTTTTTATAATTACTCAAACTGACATTGACTTTTTACAATTTACTTTACATATTTCGAACGGAACGTATGTTAATGTACACAATGTATATTAATACATTATGTATACATACTCCTTATTATCATTCACAATATTATCAATTATCACGTAATATTATGAATAACCATTTCCCATCGAGATAGATATTTATCAGAAATAATTATATTTTTGATTATTATTACACGAGACAGATATTAAAACTATGCACAATATAAAAATATATGCATTATGCAAAACATATGCTGCATGCAAAATTTGCAAAATAAAAAATATATTTTTAAAATTAATTAATCATGGCCTACATTTTTATCCAGGTTCCATTGGTCCACCCATTTTCTATAAAAATATACATTTGCATAAACATCCACAGCCTAGTAATAATAAGTTACAAGTATAATATAATCCTGTTCTTAAAATGTTCTGATATTTTCACTATTTTGTGTTTTGTCCACACATTTTTGTCATAAATGCATAAAATCCGCAGTCTAATTATGGCTATTAAAAGTCCGTAAACATTGTTCTAGATACGTGACTTTTCTTGTTATTAATAACCCAGAAGAATAATTTTACTAATTTCCCAAGACATCTTATCAAGTCAGTCATAAAACTCACATAACCCGACATATTCCAATAATTCTTGACGACTCTCTACGAGAGGATCGAGTACAATATTAGCGAAGTAGAATGAAAGGAATCGTCAGATATCGAAGCTAATTATAACAAAGCAGTGAATCAGTTTATTTGCAGCGCGGGAAATATATCCATAATAAGAAACGAGCAGAAAGTGAAGTAATATTAATGGTACGCGTCTTGAAACGTTTGATAAAAGAGAAGGATGTTCCAGGAACGTGGACCGATAATATGATTAAGCGAATAAAATTGATTAATGAGAAGCTTGCGGGGAACAAGAATTCACGTAGTGAATGATATGACGGCTATTTCACGACGTTAAACAGAACATCATTGAGTTTGCTAGCCTGTTAATCAGTAAATGTCTCCAATGATCCACATTCTGAGAAATTAACATCCATTTTTCTTTTCGTTTTTATTGAAATAACATAAACATTTTTATTAACCCCTCGGACCCGACATCAGTACGCCTCACAGTGGGCCAAACCGATGAACTTGTGTCAAAATCGTAATGCTTTTAAGACAAGGTTAAAGCTGAAATGTTGCAGAACAAGGGAAATTATATAGAAAGCAACATAAACAATTTTTAATCTTGAAAAACTATGTCAATAGTTGTCAAACTATTTCTTCAATCAAATTCTCGTTCATCCATTATTCTGTGATGTCAGATTTTATAATTAACATATCATTTCCTATAGATTTTGTGATACCGAATTCAAATCCGATGGCACCTTTATTTACCTCTTCAGATTAAAAAAAAAAGGGATTTAAGTGAAAAATGTATTAAAATCGTGATTTATTTCATTTAAATACTTTGATAACGATGTATGTTCGAATCAATGTCGCCAGATCGCTGAAATCGAGGGGAATGCAATTTACCACCTCTCTGATGACCAGAGTAATATGTAACACGTTGTGCGGCACGTCACGTGACCAGTCTACGGTCTTAGTGGGGGACGTTGGAGTGTGCGCAGGAGTGGAATGTGATAGTGGAAGGGGAAAAGAAGGAGAGGAAAATCAACCCAATCTTGGGTTGATCTGGCGACACTGGTTCGAATGTATGCGCTGTATCTAGTCTAAAACAGGAATGACCAACAAGTCGATCGCGAAGCGATTTTTGCTCGATCACAGCCGACAGAAGACAATTTCAATCTGCATTTTTTTCTGTGGCTACTTTTCAATTAATAAATATTATTCATAAAATATGCTTTGTTAAATGTCATGATTTCTAGTAGGTAGACCCCCACACATTTTTAAAAAAGAAGTTGATCATATACATATACAGAAGTTTGCCACACTTCTGATAATCAACAGGAGAAAAAACCATAGGGCACCCTTTTGTTATCCCTTAATCATTGGTAAATATAAAAAAATTCAAGTTTCTGGTGTTTGTAGTAGATAAAAATTAACCCTTAGCACTCGAGTGGCGAGTCGGAGGCACCGCTGAAAATTGCTGTACCACTATTCAAAGTATTGTTTACATTACTAAATTTCTGTTGAATAAATTAGCTACTAAATATTTAAGTATTGTACGAGGTATTATATCAGTTTCATATCTAGAAAATAAAAAAAATTCATATAGAATCAAAATATTCTTTGTCAGAAAAAAGTTTGGTTTTCAAAAAAGTTTGGTCAAATTTTAAGAAAGTTATTCTGATTTAAATGGCGAGCGAATACTTTTGTGAGTCACCGTACATAATATCACATAAGCTCGACTATATCGGAGCAAACTGAAAATCCATCGTCGTCCCTGAAGGGTTAATATGTTATTTACTAAAGGAAGGTTTAACAATAACAATTCATAGTAATTGAATTGTTATAGTAACTGAAAGGCAAACTTTTCTGAACTGACTGAAAATCTTGTAATTGCTTAGAAATCAATAAATATTTATGATTACACTATGCGTCATTCTGCAAAATAAAAATTTCCTTAGTTAATCGTAAAAAATAGAAGTTAAATAAAAATATATAAATATAATATTTGCATTTCCTGTTCTTTACGTGTGTTTTATGTTGCAACAACTGCAAGGTCATTAACGATGGAAGTGGCTTTGCATTTCGTTGATTCATTTTCATCATAAATGCCTAAAATCTGCAGTTTATTTATGATATAATAAAAACAGGCGGCTACGAAGATAATTACAAATCATTCAATTCAAATTTTACAATTCCGTTAATAAACTACAATTTTAATCGTAAACGAAATGTGGATCTTTGCTCTGCTGGTATTTCAGCATCCATTATCGTTTGTAACAGTTGTAACAGCAACAAGGCCTCCGCGTCATCTTTTTCCCAAGCAAACGTGACACAGTGTGCAATGTAGCATGAGTGTGGGATTACTGTAACGTTCGATGAAATCACTGAGAAAAATATATTAGATTGCTGCGTATATTTTTCCGTTTTAACCACTTATGACTAAACTGTGGATTTTTGTGCATTCATAGAATCACAGAAATTTTTGCAATGGCAAAGTGAATACTTCAGTCGAATTTAATACGGTCTTAGTTACTTATTTTGTAACCACAAAAATTATTAGGTAGATACTGCAGAGAAAGGAATTCTATTAAACTCTACTTTCTTAAAAATCGTGTACAAAACTGGTGACTTCTACAAACCTTTATAACGCAGTCTACTTATCGCTACGAACTTTTCTGTATTTATAATGGTAGCTTATAATAGCAGCTCTTTTGAGTATTATAATAATTTTCATTCTATTGAATTGAGCACTGTTCGAATTAAAGCAATTCGAATTTAGTCTTTCGTTACACCTCTTCTTCCAAATTTAAAAAATGATTTTCGAATTTTACAAATTTATGCAAACAAAATGGATTTAACTTACTATAAACGATAATGTACTATAAACCGTAATATTCTCCGAATACAATGCAATATAAGTATATAAAGTGAAATCGTCTCGAAAAAATCGTCTCCTTTACTTTTATACAACGTTATTTGAGCCGTCTATTTTGATAGTGACCTAAGTCCGTTTATACTTAAATTGAGATATTAAAGAGTTTACGTTTCAATAAAAATAAAAATATACGTATAGGATTCCAATCTGTCATACTTCTTAAGTGTATTTAAAAGAGTTAAATTTACAATTCCTATTAAAATAATAGCAATTATTAAGTAAATAATATGTGTTTTCTTACCAAAAATAGAGTTAAGCCACTTTCAAAGTTAACAACCAGATTCGTTATAAAATTTGAAAGATCCTAAGTACATTCGACATAATTTAAAATGCTTCAAATTGAAAAAACAATACTCAATTTATTTTATATTTCTTTACAACACTTCAAAAACACAATTTATGCAATTCGGGAGATTTTCTAACTACATAAATTACATAACAATTTACTGCTCATCTACATTTTGTGTATGCGGGAG
Organism: Sphecodes monilicornis; assembly: GCA_913789915.3. Lineage (NCBI taxonomy): Eukaryota > Metazoa > Arthropoda > Insecta > Hymenoptera > Halictidae > Sphecodes > Sphecodes monilicornis. The sequence goes on from OU565289.1 coordinate 7,866,952, forward strand.
GGATGTCATGGTGCACCGGCGGTGGTATATGTATATCGTAGTAAGTCCATCATGTCCTTGTGTTTTGCTGTTGTAATTCGTCTTATATTTTTATAAAGTGGTGTCAGTACAATATATTCGAACTTTTTTTGTTGAAATCATTAGTTACGAATTCGTATTCAACATCTGAATTAAATGGTCTTGTTGTTTTATTCTTCCCCACGAGTGTAATAATTTCTATAATTTAATATTTTAAGTTTTATATTCAATCGTAAATGTGTATTGCGTGAATTTTCTTCTTCACTGCATTAATTAAACGTACTGATTATTCAACTAAAGCAACTGCCGAAAAACCGAGGTTAATTTGTTAAATACTAATTCATTAAAATTACCTTCATCACTGCCTTCGGACATTTGAAAATCCGCACTTTCGGACATTATCAATAATTGATTAGAATTAGGCCACTTTCAAAGTAATGGTTTTAATTATTAAACTAACTGCGAAAACTTATGTGTCTAAAAGTATCGTGTTTACTCTGAATATACTTAACAGCAAATGTTGTTTATGACAGATAACTTCAAGTTGTACACGTTACTACGGTCAACAGAAAATAATGGACAAATAGACTTAGGCCACTTTCAAAATAAACGGCTCATTTGTTACAAAAGTATCATACTTGCTACACTCGGAACCAACTTCTCTTTACACCCAGTGAAAAATCATCTTTTACTAAAATAAGATTTCATAACAACGTGTAAAAAGTAAAGTTGCCTGTTTACCGGTGCAAACCCTCCAATTATTAAATCGCGTGAAACGGAACGGCTTGGCAACGATTAACGTGTAATCACGCTTTCATGAGACAGATTCACCAGCGTGAGAATTGTAAGAACCCTACCGAAATGCACGCGAGGACATGTATACACATAGATGGCATACACGTAACTCTTTTTAGGAAGAACGTGAGACAGGAATCACGCGTCGGCGGGCTCTGTTAAAAGAAAAGACGAAACACGTGTGTTTCTGGAAGAAATGTTCTTAACCGCGGCCGGAATTCCTCGTAACGACCCTCCGTTTCCTCCCGTGCATAATTCATCGGTGACTCGAAATCCCTGTATAGTACGTTCAGCACGTACCACGTAATCTCGGACACTCGTGAAAGAATAACATTCCTTGTTCGGTTGCTCGCTAATAAGACGCAGATTTCGCGTTCCGGAGCTGCTTAAACCATTGCCGCCAATTACGGCTATAGCCATCCTGTATAATCTCATTAGTGAAAAAGGAAACATTATTAGTACGGACTGTACTAATCCATTTATTTGTTAATTCTTCAGTAATACATTGAATAAAATATATGCAATCAGTCTAGACAACATGTAAAAGAAATGACAGTTACAAACAATTAAGACAAAAATGCGTTTCTGGGCACGATTTTAAAACTAAAAATGTGCGGCAATGGGTTAAAGGGACATTCTCATCAAATTATTATCATTGTAGATATAATCAATATTTACAGTAAAAAATATATTTGAAAAATTGATCTTTGAAGTGGATTTTAAATGAAACGGTTGAAATGATAGTGAGTTAAATCCAAAACAATATGAAACAATGAATGTAAAAGATAGACGAAACATTGGATACTCGCGTATAATTCCGTCGCAAATAAGTTCGCTCACTTTTTTCTATTTGTAGCTCCGAATGAATCACCGTTCGTAATTTTATTCGAAGCAATTATTCATTTTACCCCGGAATACGACCGAACACGCCGGATAGCGGATTATATTCTTAAAGTGAAGCGGAAGTACGCCCACGTTTGAAAGCAGAAGGCTTCGTTCGTTAAGCAGGATCCGCGTGTGTTGTAACACTGCCAGACTGAACGACGGGGAACACACGTAATTAGTGACTAATTAGCGATGCGAGTGTGACGATTATACCGTAAACTAAGCCGGGACTTCTTATCCACCGGTAGCCGGATGCACTTCATCGATCGGACTAATAATATTTTCGGAGCAGATGCATCTTTCGTCCGGTCCAGCGGAAGTACTCTGAATTTCGGAGTATACTAAATGAGCAACGTGTTCCGACTAATCGGTTTTTAAATATCGGATACGCTAAATTTGCTCTGTCGGTCAAAAGCACAGAACTGGAGCTCGTTATCAATGGAACAGAGCGATGCTATATTTTCCAACAATGTAATGAAACTCGATAGATTAGTTATAGAAATTATTTTTGCTCCGCTTGAATCACTTTTTCCTTTGTCAATTATCAAAGTGACCTGGTTTTAAGCTTCCTACATGTACATCTTTATTTAAAATTTTTGTATCCATATAGTACCTATACATTCTGTTAATTAATAATAAACAAAATATTTGTACAGTGTTTTTAGAAAACCTTGTTTACGCTTCATCTAATAAACTAATTGTTTTAATTTCTGAAAAATTCAAGTCGTTTAGTCACATTTTAACCTCTACCACTGTAACATCGAGTCGGACTCGTAATAAAGGATGCTCCATCGGGTACGCCGGATTTAATTTGAAAATGAAACACAGTAAATTATTGTTTAATTAAGAAATTTCTATTGGTTTATAAAGTAGACATGTTGAGATTAATTATCTAATATGAAGTCGGCCAAATGACCACTGCGGCTGTGCTAGCTGTGCTGACGCATTTGATTAAATTTTCGAAGAACGATGAACTCATTAATTGAAATATATGGACACCAACAATTCCACAAACTTTTCGAACAGTTTCCGCAAAACTTTCACAAATTTGTAATGTGTTTTAACAATGATAATATGTTGTTCTTTTGTATAGCGATCCATTTTTAATAACTTATATTTATTACTGATGCTATTAGTTTCTTCTAAGCCGGAATAAAATTTTATTTGGTTCTTGTCAATATTTTAGCGATTAGAAAATACGTAGGCATCTAGTAGATATCAATTTTCTCTTTCATCTAGGAAACAATGAACGACAAAGAAATTCGGATCACTGTAACCATAAAATAAATCGTTGCTCAAGAGGAAGACACTTATTCTCGTTTAACCCTCAGCGGATCATTCTTATAACTGTACAGTTGATGAGGTTTACGGCCATTCACTGCTTTGTTTATCAATTTTTTAAACCATATTTCTATGAACACTTATTGCAGGCACGTTAATCTTTCTATTGTTTCTAAATCAGCAGCTATTCATTTTCTTCATTAGCCAGAAACTAACTGAATGACGATTTTGGTACTGTGGGTCAAAATATACGTGAATTTCGCTGTCGGAGGGTTAAATTCGAATGCTCAAATGTGACTGTGAGTATAGGGGTACTATAGGGGTGAATGGGGGGTTAAAAGGTTTTATGAAGAAATAATATCAATTTCCGAGGGCATTAAACAGTTTCCTGTGCGAGCGAAGCCGCGAGAAAAAGCTAGTAATTCATAAAGTAATTACGTTGCGTTTAATAAAACGTTTTAACAGAAAGTTAAGCAACGAAACAAATGTTGATACCGCGCACGTTAATCTACGTTTTCAAAAGATTTAAGTCAATTCTCGGACAGAACTTTTGGCACAATACAATCTGAAATGGCAAGCAAATAGTTAACCCTCCGTGGGCAAACATGTCTTTTGCACCTTCCGCAGGCAACCTTGGTCTTTTATGCCCACGACCAATTGTTTTTACTGTTCTAGGCTTTCAAAAAGTCTAAATAAATTCTGGAATGTGTATCAAAGTCCCTATTTTACCTCTTTCGTGAACGCATGTCTGCTGGCAGTCGCTCAAGCATTTTCTGTGACTCATAAAGATTTAAAAAAAAATTATAACTTCCATAAAATGTGAAACAAATTTCTACTGTACACAACACTGTTTCCTTCAATTAACTGTTGTACTTGTTTAGTCTATTTTACCGTAAAATATTGTGGATATATACAACTCATCGAAAAATAAATTATAAAAACTTCTCATCCCCAAACGATTAATATACAGGGTGTTAACGCTATTACTAGTCAGCGTTTTTCTTGCAAATAATAAATATTAGAAAAAAATGAAAGAGGAAAACTAATACTGTTTTTTGCAAGCAACGTAATGGTGAATGTAATTTTTTTGTATTTGCACTATTTTCATGAAAATGTCGATGACTTCTAATTTTTGTAAATGGAATGCTGTATATTTTTTCATACTATATGAAAGCGTGTGTCAAGACGAATTCATTCGTATACGACGTAATGACCTTCAAGATCATGCAAGGTCAGAAATGGAAGAGACATTTTGAACATTTCGTACTCATGCGTTTACAAGTATACTTTATTGACGAGGCTATAGCAAATGTAACTTCCTTGTGGATGACTACATATTTCGGCTCTATTAATTACATTCTTCTTAGCTTCTTCTAACGTTTTTCCGAAATATTAATGCATATGATTGCCTTAGTTTCCTTTACAACTCGTTTATATTTCTTGGCGTTGTGTATCGTGAATGATATCTTTACGAAATATTCAAAATTTTGCTTTTTGACCTTGTATGACCTTGAAGGTCATTGTGTTGTATACGAATAAACTTGTCTTGATATAATATAATATATGGCATTTCATTTAAAAAATTGAAGGTCACCTTCATTTATAAGAAAATAGTGCAGACACAAGAAAATTACATCCGCCATTATGTTACGTACCAAAAACAGTATTACTTTTTCTTCTATCATTTTTTTCTAATATTTATTATTTGCAAGAAAAACGCTGGCTAGTGATAGCGTGAACACCCTGTATAGTCGTTGCAGCGTCAAATGTTTCAAGCATTAACGGGAAAAAATAAATATTGGAAAGAAAGAAGTTCAAGAGTGAAACATAAACGACCCTGGAGACCGGCCGCAGACTTTCGTTCATGCTACATCGCTGCGCCGACTTTTCTTTATGGACACAGTTCTCCCCACTTGACGGTAGAGCGCGGTGTAAACGGAAAGGCAAGCAAAATAGGCGTGGCGTTTAACGTGTCAAAAAAATTCGTCTCAAAATTTTTGCAAAATGAACCCAACGAGTTCTGCTGTTACACTCCTCATTTACCCCGTCTCTCGTGTCGATTTTGTTGACAAACGCACGTCGTCCGGGGCCGTGGACAATGAACAATTTGGAGCGAAAAAAATTCGCATGGCCAAAGAACAAGAGCGAGAATGAAAATAAACGGTCGTGGTGCTGTATCGGAGAGAGACGGGTGGAATAACGGCTGAAAAAGAGGGAGGAAGGAAGGAAGCAAGGGGAGAGGCCGTAGAGACATATAGAGGAAAGATACGGAGTGACAGAGAGAGAGAGAGAGAGAGGGAGTGAGGGAGAGAGGGGCAGAGGGAGAGGGAGAGGAGGGAGAGAGTGAACGAAAAAGAGAGAGAGAGAGAGAGAGAGATGCTCGGTTGCTCGATAAAGAGAAACGTCAACCCTGCGCATACGCATTGCGAATATCCGAGGTATCTTCAATGGGCTGGTCGCCCATTCGCATCCGCTGCAGGGGTAGAGGCTCTTTCATTGAGCGGCTCCGTTACTTCCGCTTTCCGTTCATGCGTCACCTTCTCCGTCTTTTTCTCCCCCTCTCTGTCGTTTCCACTCCTTTGCAACTTTTTCACTTCTGTTTTTCATCGATATTTGCGTATCGTTCGGCTCCCATGCTGATTGTTTAAAAAGGTGGGCGTCAGGGAGGCAAATCTGAATTGTACAGTCAACAAAACATCGATTAAGGGGTATTCTGGTCTAGAGTGTTATAATTTGAGCGTTCTAGAATTTTTGAAACGATACAGAAACATGGTTTCAGATTGATTTTCTACACACATATTTATTATTATACAGAGTATAGGGTGACACCTGTCGAGTGAATGAACGTAATTTGTATTAACTGAAAAAATAGCATTTACGATGCCCTCTTCATTCTGAAATGTATACAGTAGTTCTATTGTAAGGTCACAGATGATGAATATTGATGTATTGTGCTAGGAACGTAATACTACATACATAAATATAGGTGATTCAATCAGTGTACTAGAATATTACAATAATTGGGGCATTTTTTAAAGAGATATTGCTCGTTCTCGTTATATAATTGGTAGAAGTTACAGTCACACCCGATATTTTAATTCAATTAGCTGAGCAGAAAGCAACATATTATAAGAAGAGCTTGTATTGCAGAAACTGTGGACGCTATATATTTATTCCTAGATGTTGCATATAATGAAAAATAAGAATTTTATTATGATCCATTAAAACCATCATTTTTCAAGCAGATCTCTAAAACATTAGGTTTGAATTCCTTCAGCTCCTAAATTTTTTATATCCAGCATTTAGATTCTGCATCGTTAGTGTCGCATTCACCAAGTGATAAGTCTCAAAAATTGCTGTTCAACTGTCTTATGTTGGCAGTACAAACTCTGATCAGTCTCTAGTTACATACAGTTTCACACCAGTGTGGCCTAAAGCACGGGCACAGCTCAGTTGTACTTTTAAATAATAATTTCAGAGAAGTTGTTACATTAGAAACATTCAAATAATTTGCTGTATTGTGCACGAAATTAACGTCACTTTTTAGACAATACATTAATCCCTTGTACTATAACATCGAGTCAGACTCGTGATGAAGATATTTACGAAACACTTACAGTGAGTCACGAAAGTATTCGAACGCTCTCAAATGAAAAGTTTGACGCGTAAAAAAATAGAAGACCCATTAACAATTGAAAAATATTTTTATTAGTAGTATCGTACAACTATCACGGCTTTACTTGTTAAATTGGAAGTATCTTCAATAACGTAAACAATACTTATGAAAGATTTGTTGGCAATATCGGCTAAATGGACGCCACAAAAGTATTCGAACGACGAAACCTGTAAACTATTCTTGAATTCGGCAAATTTGCAAACACTGGTTCCTTCAATTGATGTTACGCACTTCCCCTGTCTGGTACAGCAATTGTTAACAAGATTTGTAATGCAAGTGTAAGATTTGAATTAATAATATGTTCAGAAAAGTTTGAAACTAGCATCACTGATAGAAAATTGATAATGAAATGGCACAATGAAGGCAAGAGCTATAGCGAAATAGTAAAGTTATTAAGAAGAAGTAAATCTAATATTCACTACATGGTATAAAAATTAAAAACTACTGGAGTTCTTCCAAATAAAGTCCATTCTGGTCGACCAAACAGATTAACGAAAAGGGAGGAATGTAATTGTGCGTGAAATAAAAAAGGACTCAAGAATTTCGGCTCCAAATCTTGGTACACTAGTCGCTGATAGCTTTGGGAAACAAGTTCATCCGGAACTTTGTCGCAGAATCGTACGTGAAAACAATTTTCATGGTCGTATTTCCCGAAAAAACCATTTATTAGCAAAATCAACAAGCAGAAGAGACTAAATTTCGCTAAAAAATATGTGAGCAAGTGCAAGGACTTTTGGAAACACATTATTTTTTCGGACGAAAGCAAATTTAATATATTTTGCTCCGATGGATGTCATAAAAATTTGGGAAAACCAAATAGACAGATGGACCTTAAAAACCTACGTCCAGCCGTGAAACATGGTGGATCGATAATGGTATGGGGGTCTATGGCGACCAGCGCTGTTGGGAACCTTGTCGTTATTGATGGAATAGTAGATAAATATAAATATATACAGATATTAAAAGATAATTGCATGCAAATTGCAGACATTTAAGACTAGTAGGTGATTTTCATTTTCAACAGGACAATGATCCTAAATACACGGCACATATTGTTAAACAATGGACCATTTATAACCTACCCCACATTTTAGAAACACCTCCACAAAGTCCGGATGTCAACACCATTGAGCACTTATGGGCAGAAATTGGCAGATATAGCAAATATAATATTAATTCTAAGGAAAGATTAAAAATAAAAATTTTAAATGTTTGGAATAATATAAGAAGACAAATTACTGAAAAGTTGGTTCACAGCATGCAACGACGTTTGCAAGCCATAATAAGTGCTCATGGACTGACAAAATATTAAAACTATACATTTATGTTAAAAATAAATTACTCTTTTGTGGCGTCCGTTTAGCCGATATTGGCAACAAATTTTTCATAAGTACATATTGTTTACATTATCGAAGACACTTCCAATTTAACATGTATAGCCCTGATAGTTGTATGATACTACAGGAATAAAAATATTTTGCAATTGTTATTGGGTCTTTTTTTTTTTACACGTCAAACTTTTCATTTGAGAGCGTTCGAATACTTTCGTCACTCTCTGTATGTTATCAATTTCTTTTACTCTAAAATAAAATTTTATTTTTCGGTTATCGAAATATAGCCATTGGAAAATACACAGGCATGTAATAGACACAAATTTTGTTCTTCTAGGAAATTATGAATGACAAAGAAGTTCTAATCACTGCAACAGTAAAATTAATCGTAGTACAAGGGGTAAAGAAATTCTTAACCGTTGATCGTCGATTTCAATAGAACTATTAGAAAATTGCTAGTAGGTAAAGTGTTAAGGTCTAAATCACCAGCTGAAAGTGTGCAATTGCCTCGACCAGATCTAGCATGATGACGACAATAAGCAACATTTCAAATCGCATTCTTCGACGTTCTTCAGCAAATCTTTCCACAACGGTTTCTGAAAACAGGAGCAAAGCGTGTGACAAATTTTCGATCGCGACGTGAAAAGACTCGTTGACAGAGTTCTCACGTTCGTCGCAGAAATTCACTCGGATCTTTGCATAGTTTTTCTATATTCGTGAAGGCTATGCCGATTCGTTGTTTAATAAACAGGGCCAGCCCGGTTTCCATAGTCGAGAAAGAATGAATTTAGTTCGTCGACGGGTTTCGTTGCTTTCGTTTCGCATTGACACAGCACTCGGTGTCCCGTTTCTTTTATTTCTCATCGTCTCTCGCGAATAAAACCGTTGCTCGCGACGCTGTACGACGCCAAGCCGCGAAACCGGCGGAAGAGAAACAGGCAACGATGGGAAAAAAAGAGAAAATTTTATTGGCGAAGATGAGGAAAGCAGGAAGGGAGGAAAGAGCCGGCTGCGACCTCGACGTTTATTTCTCACCGCCGGAAATTTATCGTCGCCCTTTTATTTCTCCGCCTCTGGGACGCTCTCTTGCCCCTAGCAACCCTGCTTAGTAATTACAAACTCGAGGTGTAATGATTCGAGAGAGAAGAGAGAGAGAAAGAGAGGGAGAGTCTGTCTACGGACCCTCTCTTTCATCCGCGCCATTCGAAAAGTCCTCGTCGCAACATCGATATCGACTTGGAAACGTCCATTTGCGCTGACCTTCCCGCGTTATCCTTTTCCAAGTGCATGTTGTTCTGTATTTTTACGAATTTCATATGTTCATTAACCCATTGCCTTATTATAACGAGGCAGATTCGTGTTGAAGATTTTCAACAAAGTCTAAAGAACATGAATGTTATGCCTTTTCCTTTAGACAAAATAAAATTTTACACTTTTGTAATAAAGTGAATGTAGTCACACAAAGAATGTAAATGTTCTTTTCTCTTTTGTGACGTTCTCGGAGATGAAGACTTTCAATCACTGTAGCTGTATAGAAAATGACACGGCAAGCGACTAATTCGATGCACTTGTCAGGAAAGTTTTCATATGCAGATTTATAGGGTGAGTCAATACTCTCTAATGTGTTTTAATGTTTAATAAGTATTTCATTCTTTATTTTGAATTTACAGTGTTGTAACATCGTATACTATCCTACAAAGTGTCCCAGAAAGAGTGTCGGAAAAAAGAAAGGGATTCCTGAGGTTATTCTGAACAACCATTTCCTTCGTCAATTCGCGCCGAATCGCTTTGTTTTGAGGTTATTGACGAAGAACACAGACCAATCAGAGTGCAGCTACAGCGGACTAATTCTAGCTCGGCCAACGGCAACGCCACGCTTAACAGAACCTGTCGCCGAACCGAAATCAGTTCGCGCTCTGATTGGTCCGTGTTTTTTGTTAATAACTCGAAAACAAAGCGATTCGGCTCGAATTGGCAAAGGAAAGAAGTGCTTAGAATCACTCTGGGAATCACTCTTTTCTTTTTCCGGCATTCTTTCTGGGACACTGTATATAGAAAAATGAAAACTTTATTTACCGAAAGATAAATAAGATTTTCAACAATTGTGTAGCACCAACAGTAAGCTTAAAAATCTTTTTTTTACATAATAATCACAAACGAACGATTAACCACATTGTGAGTGAATGCCCACTATACAATGGTCTCAGACCTACAGAATACAGGAGTAAAAATATTTTGATGTACTTTAGCGGTATAAGAATTTTTATATTAGAATAATTCAGGTCCACTCATGTTCTTGTTATATAATTTTATATTTTATTTTTTTATGTACAATATTATAGCGCATTTCAAGTACCAAAGTGCACCTCTACCTTTCGGATCTAGTTTAACTATCTATACCTACTTACAAATATGTAATGTGAAAATGTATATTACTATATTGCATTAATATAAAACTATGAGTGATAACTTAGTACATTAAATAATAATAATAATAATAATAATAATCCCAAACGAAATTATTACTAAAAAATGTTTGATTTCGTTATAAAATACAGGAACCATATAGACATTTGGTACTATATTTAATCATTTTAATCATTTAGAAATAATTACACAGTATTTTTAAATTCTTGGAATATGTTCACTGTTTTGAATTTGATCTACTAACTTTTGTCATAAATGAATAAAATCCGCAGTCTACTGATAATTCATACAACTGTTACTGTACAGTGTTAGTTTGTACATCTACAACTAACACAGTGCTGTTGAACATAGTATAGTATTGCTCACTGCGTTCCACGATCATTATTTAATGGCAGCTGCGAGAACATGAATCATTTTAGCTCTAGATTCAATATACATATGTCTTCTTATCGATTAAATCACGGCGATATTTGAGGTCACGATAACGTCTGAATGGTTTAGCATATCCGATTAGCATTTCCTCTCAATAAACTTTCACTACATACGTTACTGTATAAGCTATAACATTCGTAGTATTCGTATAGACTAATGGGAATTTGATACTTTGACATTTCAGTAATATTACCTGGAGATATTAAAACCGCTGCTTCGTCGTTGCGGAATGAAAAATAACCGCAAAAGTGGAAACAATATTACGTTCAGAATAATCAATCAGAATGATCGAACAAATAGAAACGGTTGAAGCGAGATATCCGGATCTATGTCGGATGGTAATCAATCTCCTATATTAGCGTTTCTCGAGCTTCCAATGAACTACCGCAACGAATAGGGGTGGCGCGAGGGAAATGTGAACTGAAATCGCTGGGGTTGACCTAGTTCACGAGTGATGACGTCGACTGGTCCATTCACCTTGCATTTCTTTCAGATCCAACATGCTAACTGCTGTTAACGACGAGAATTCAATAATGGTCAATGTGATACATCAATCATACGATTCCATCGTTTTATCTTTCCCGCAAAACAAAAGAAATGTATAGGGACTGACAGAAAAGACCAATGTCTAGCTTTTACGCTTTTGCTCCAAATGAAAAAGCAATAAATTCTAAATTTGATGTATTTTAGACCATTATTTATTATTTTATGTTGAATACCATACACTTGACACACGCATTTAATGAAATTCTGTATGGCCAAAAATACCATATATTACTTAACTTATCATTTATACAAGCTTGACAATGAATTTTCGTATAAATTCGAAACGAATGGCTTTCTGGGCTGATAATAGACATGTGGGTAATAATTTTTGCTGTTAATATTAAACAATAGTTCAGTTTAATGTGTACAATGTCATAAGTAGATAGTGGATCTTCATGCATTTATAGCATGACCGCGTTTTTAAAATACAAGAAAACATGTATAGTAACAAACGTTAATGACGTCTATTCACAATGCTTATCATAAGGAATTTTTTAATTGGCAAATTGAACTTGTTCCTCATCCTGGTTTTTTAAAAAAAAATAAAACCACGTAATTTAGAATTTGCATAAACATCCGCAGTCTAGACATCAGAAATATGTGACGTATACGACGTCTTTATACGTCGTGGGGTTAGTAAAAGACCTAGCTGGTAACATTTGCAATGTATTCATTAGTTCACTATAAAGTAAATGGAACACAATCAAAATTGGCTCGTTAAAAGAATTAGTTTAAGAAAAGTTTTGGTAGGCATAAATAAAGTAGTGGTCTCTTTTTATCATAATATTAGTATTTTCTGTAGTATTCATATTAAGCTAACGGTAATAAAAAATAGTTTGAAGAACATTCAATTTAAAAGTAACATTTTCATTGTACTTTCGGGCAAAAACGCAAAAGATAATCAGTAATCTCTTGTTCTTGTCACCCACTGTGTAAGGGTTAATGAAAACTTTTCGTCGTTAGCATCCATGATAGCTGTCTACATGGTAGGAATTGAAACCATAATTTTTAAAATAAAAATATTATTTTTTTTATCAGTATGATTTTTTAATATCACAGAAGAAAGATATAATTTGTGGAAACTGGAATGCAATTTATTAAACTTTGTCAATGTATTAAAGTAAACGATTACGATATTACATCAAATCAAATGAATATAAACTTGTTGAAAATTACAACAGGCGCCCTCTTTTAACCCTAACAACTTTCTAGCTGATATTTATTGAACACTGAACATTTGGTATCTAAATATAAAAATTATCTTCTACTGTAACGTTATTGCTACTCTTTTTAACTGTACTTATTATTGATTTTAAATGTGATTAATTTTAGAAACTTTATGTTATTAGAACACAGAAAACTACAAAGGTTTAAGGAAATGTAAATTTTCAACATTTATTGTGCCCAAGATCATTTTATTTATGGCTACGGAGTACACGGTAAAAAACGAAGAGCGTCTACGGTGACCTATTTAGAGGACAGCACTGTCAGCAGATTCATTCATGCCGCGGTCCTTTTGTGAACGATGAGCTTTCAGGCGATCCGCATGACAGTAAATCCCATAATGAAATATCGTGTGTACACCACTCTAAATGGGATTATCATTATGGAATGGAAGACTCAGCCTTTTGCATCAAGAATTGCGAGCTTCCTAATTGAAAGGACAAAAAATTGAACGCATTCGTACTACAAATTTCTAGTGAACATTGCTTAGTTACAATAAAAGATCAGGAGAACAATTGCAACGTAGATGTAGCTGGACCTTCCAGAAATACAAGCAGTGCCGGATTAAAACCTTTGGAGTCCACAAGCAAGGATTTTAAGACCCCCTTCTACATGATCATTTCAGCACAATGCAGGATGGATCTATATGATTTCTTAGGTAATTTCGATAATTTGACTAAAAAGTATTTTTAGCAAACGTTTTGCTCGCTCGCTACTGATTTTCATCGTTCCATTCGAACACACAAAAGCATATAACACTTAAAATAGTATTGAAATTCAGAACATTTCTATGCCCCCCTCGTCCCCCATGGTTATGCCACCCTTATTGGTTAATGCAACACTGAATACAATCATATCCAAGCACTGCTGTCCAAAGCAGAACATGCTGACTGTCATGTCATCCATATATGTATGGGTAACGGAATTATTTGTACAAATTTAAAAATGAATTTTTTCCCTAATGTATACGCTGTACCAAGTTTGGTTGGCGTGTGCAAAATGTAAAGAGGTTGGAAGTGTGTTCTGTATTATACATCCTAACTTATCAGTTTGAATTTCGTTAAATAAATTACTTTGATCTTATAGAATTTTTGAAGGAGCTGGGTTGGCAGTCGAAGTCTTGAACCAATCTACAAAATGTATACATCAACCCAATATAAAAATGTTACAAAATACTGAAATAACTTTTCAGCAACGTCCTCGTCGTTCACCCATCTCGCCGTCAGCCCACGTGCTCTTTACAACCTGTATCAACGTCAGTGCCACCGACAAACGACGCGACCCGGGTTCTCGGGTTTACGAAACCATCGGTATTTTCGAAAATTCGATTTTCCGTAAACGCTTGATTACGTTACGCGGGTACCGTGACAAGCAACCCCGGCTTTGACGGAGGACCAGCACACGGATGCACAGAGAGAGAGAGAGAGAGAGAGAGAGACACGGAAATTCTATGGCGACCCAGTTCGCGAATAGTGACGTCGATGAGACCATTCAACTAGCAGTTTACCCAGGAACACCGTGCCGCCGCGCCGCGACGAAACTGGGTCATCCTCGTATAATGCATCCCTTTCAGCATCCTTGGATGCCGTAAAAATAGAGTACCGTCTGGCTAAACACAATCGCTACGATAAAACCACGCGTATTCCTACGAATCAGTTTCCATTTACTTCGCACTTCTCTATCGATGTGTTTATTATCGGTCTCCGTCGTGTACCTACTGATACACGCACGCACAGGTGAAGCATACTACGAACGAGCTGACTGAACGATTCATTGTTGAATTATATGCAGAGTGTTGAAACTTGAAACGAAAGCAGAGACATTTTGGTTGATATTTTATTCTATCATCTTTTTTAATGAAGTAAGCTGCCTTTGATAGAAGGTCCTTTTCAGAGTAGCACAAAAATTAATTTTGTACCTACATGGTACGATACACATTGGTTAAAGCAGGGACTAGCATTTTTGTCTCAATTTAGACGAAACACCCCACCCTAGCGTCCACTGTCCCCCACAAGCATCCGCCGTTGCCATAGAGCAGTGTTGGGCAATTTTGCCTCAATTGAGGCAAAACCGCCCCCACCATAGCGTCCACTGTCCCCCACTAGCATCCGCCGTTACCATAGAGCAGTGTTGGGCACTTTTGTCTCAATTAAGGCAAAGCTGTCCCCACCCTAGCGTCCACTGTCCCCCACCAGCATCCGCGGTTACCATAGAGCAGTGTTGGGCAATTTTGCCTCAATTGAGGCAAAACCGTCCCCACCCTAGCGTCCACTGTCCCCCACTAGCATCCGCCGTTACCATAGAGCAGTGTTGGGCAATTTTGCCTCAATTGAGGCAAAATTGAGGCAAAACCGTCCCCACCATAGCATCCACTGTCCCCCACTAGCATCCGCCGTTACCATACAGCAGTGTTGGGCAATTTTGCCTCAATTGAGCGCTCCCCACCGTAGCGCTAACTGTTCCCTTCCAGCAAGCGTTGTACGGTAGGGCAACCAAGACACGAGATATCAGTGAATACGACGAACGTGCGCACTACATGAAAATGAGGTTGGTGGGGGAAGCAAGCGTTTAAGGAGCCTCAACCGTGCCCAGACCAGTGATGGGAACTCTGTGGGCGCTGGACGTGAAAACTACCACCTCTCAGCCGTACCGTCTTCCCCTACTTTGCTTTCACCGCGCATGCGCTACACACAAGCGTACCTCAGCCTGACACGGACAGAGTAGAGGTACGCTTGTGTGTAGCGCATGCGCGGTGAAAGCAAAGTAGGGGGAGTCGGTACGGCTGAGAGGTGGTAGTTTTCACGTCCAGCGCCCACAGAATTCCCATCACTGGCCCAGACCTGCCATAGAGGAATGAAGTGCTTCGCCCGTCGCCAACAGTGCGCGGGCCTCGCGCATTAAAGAGTAGCTGGTGGGAGAAGCAGGCGTTTGAGAGTTGTCCGGGAATCCGGATCTATTTTTACCCAGAATATTAAAATTGTCATTTATCTGCCCAGTTTCTAGCAACAACAGAAAGACTTACGTGTGTAAAACAAGTAATGTAACAATATGTTTCGAAAAATTGATAAATACTGCAGCGAATAGTCCTAAACATTATTAATTTTAAAAGTGGTCCGCCGTCGGAGTATATTAATATCCATCAGAAGTCTTGATAATAACTGAAAATTATACATAATTATTACAATGTCAATACTTAACGTTATACTATAATCACTATGGGGAATTTATAACTTCTCTCTGATAATATTTTGTTATGGCTGGACTGCGAATCTTTATGCAAAATAAACATTTTTTGTATTAATTGTAGGATTGTGGAATGATAAAAAAAATTTGTTTCTTCCTTTAGAAAATTTTAATATGTTGATGATAATATATCGATACTCTTAAATACCTTTCCTCTTTCTCGTGTTTCAAGTTTTCCACCCAATCATTTTTATTATAAATAGACATAATCCGCATTCTAGTCATTGCGAAGTAGACTCTTATCGACACAAACGCTAATAGTGAACACATTTTTTTTAATATCTTTAGCCCTCGGTTTGCAGTTTTGTAGTGACAAGTACAGAGCATTAGCTATTTGTATTAGATGCGATAAGAATATAAACTTTGATCTCACAGAAATAGATTCGAAAGTGTTGAAACAGATTGATGTATAAAGACCTGAATGGGTCCAGCCATGGCTCTAGAAGTAAAAAAATCCTTGTATTTGCAATTATCTATATCGCAAATGGACAAAACTTCAAAATATTATGGGTGGTAGGGTTAAATTAAAAAAAAAAGGTGTTATTGATTTCTCATATGTTTATATTTATATATTATTAAATATGTTTGACAATATGTAATATGACGTTTATGTTTAAGCATGAAAACCTAGAGTGCAATAGAATTTGATTACCTGTATTAATAATTTCATTATTTATAGGTAAAATATGTTACAAAAAATTAAATTTTATTCGGATTCCTGATTAATCTTATTTTAACATTCTTAGATCCGTAAATGCATAAAGATGTGCAATTTACTCAAATATGTGGACAATGTATACCTTAGATATTATTTATGCAGATATGAATTAAGGTAGGTAAATAATCGTATTAAAGATACGATTAAGAGAACCTATTGGATTCAAAAGAGAATAATGATCTCTTTCTGTAACCATAATAAGAGTTCCGCTTAAAATTGTTGTAAATCATTTGTTAAAGACTCGTGTTGCATTTTAGATCAAACTGTCACATTGTTGTACACTTATAAATTCTCTATTTTTTTATATAGTTTACTTTCAAACATCCAATTTGCATGACAATTTGTGATGTGGAAATATAAATCGAGTTCATTAAATGCACGTTGAAAATTATTAGGATTTAAAAAAAAAACAGACGACGGCAAACAAAGCTTTTAAAATCGTATTTTCTGGAGAAAAAAACTCTAAATGAAGTTATTATGTATGTTTTGTACGGATTTAATTATTTCAGTCCTTCTTTTTTATAGTGTACGTTTCATTTTATAACATTTTTATAGTTCCATAAATATTATATTCACTGAAAAATTATATGAACTCTAGTTATTTTAATTTTATTTATTTGTTTTTGTATGAAATATATTTTATTCTATTATATATCTGTAGTTCCATAAATATTATATACACTTAAAGCGATATACATTGTAGTTATTTGTCTTCCCATAAAATATGTTATTTTATTATATTTTCGTCATTCTATACAGAGGGTGTCCCACGGAACTAGAACAGGCTGTGTCTTCTAAACGGTTGGAAATAGAAGAAAAGTGTTATAGGTCAAAGTTAAATGGTACCGGACGGCGCATCATATGCATATAACTTTATATGTATTTTTGCGCATCGGTGCATCAGAAAAATGCATCTGCCACTTTTTTAAATTGAAAATCCATGTTTTTGACTGCACCAATTGATGCAGTCTTTTGTGCTCTACATAGAAGTATTAACATACTTATGGCCTAAACTTATTCGTTAGGAAGTTATCGTAGATAAAAGTGACAAACATTATAATGGAGCATCACGGTAGGTAGGGTAAACTGTACTATTGCTGGCACTGCATTAGTTATTGGTACTTTTGATTTAAACGGCAAATATTTAGAATTCCTTGTATAGAACATCATTTTTTATTGCTTCTTATGTATATTTCAAAGCAACGTTGTAAGTTTTGATAACAGATTTCCACATATGACTGTTAGCAACGCTGGAGAACATCCAGTAACACAGACGGATGGCCACAGTGCACTGTAAATAGTATTGTTAAAATTTTCATTACAAGTAAGTATACTTTATCGCTTTATAACTTAATTTCGGACTGCACTACAGATGTAATAAGTGCGTATATGTTTAATTATAAAACAAATAGCCTGTTTAACGTTTACTTCTTACTGTTTACCAAATGTGCCAATGACTGTACTATTTGTCTTACGATTTTTATTCACTGAATATATTTTATGATAAAAGATTGATTTTGCTGAAAAATCTCTATTAGCTTATAATAATAGCAAGATAAGGTCGTTTAAACATTTCAAAAAGAGATAAAAAGATTTTTACTACGATTTTGGCTAAGGATCAATCATTGTACAGTTTACCCTACTCCAGAATACTTGCCGACAGACGGAAATAATTCACAAATCTACAACGATCTTAGCTACGATAACTTCCTAACGAATAAGTTTAGGTCATAAATAAATAATACTTTTATGTAGAGCACAAAAGATTGCATCAATTGGTGAAGTCAAATCGTATGTCTCCATTTTAAAAAAAAAGTGACAGATGCATTTTTCTGATGCACCGATGCACAAACGTACAGAATGTTATATGCCTATGATGCACCGTCCGGTACCATTCAACTTTGACCTATAACACTTTCTTCTATTACCAACCGTTTAGGAGATACAACCTGTTCCAGTTCCATGGGACAACCTGTATATTAAATAAACTGAACATTTTTCAAATCAGTAGCTCTAAATATTTTGATAGGTTAAACCAGGCAGTTCCAACCAGTAGCTCCAGATCTATTCGAGGCACCTTCCCCGCTTAGGTTCTTCCCCCACTCTTAGACTTCATCGTTATAATGTATAGTAATGGAAAGCTCCCACCACGAGAGCCACGCGGCGCGCGCAGCACTCACTAACTCTACGGCCGTACGTAGTAGTGGGAATAGGTTCGATAGTGGGGACCTTGCAGTTCTCGGAGGGGAATACGTTGTAACTACCTGGGTTAAACTATACAATGATTGGCACTCTAAGCCAAAATCGTAGTAAAAATCTTTTCATCTCTTTTTGAAACCTTCAAACGACCTTATCTTGCTATTATTATAAGCTAATAGAGATTTTTCAGCAAAATCAAACAGATTTACGAGTCAAATCTTTTATTATAAAATATTTTCAGTGAATAACAATCGTAAGACGAAAATAGTACAGTTATTCGCACATTTGTTAAATGGTATAATTAAATCTTATTTGGTATAGTTAAATCTTAAATGGTAAGAAGTAAACGTTAAACAGGCTAATTGATTTATAATTATACATATACGCACTTATTACATCTGTAGTACAGCCCGAAATTAAGTTATAAAGCGATAAAGTATATTTACTCGTAACGAAAATTTTAACAAAATTATTTACACTGCACTGTGGTCATCCGTCGGTCTTACCGGATATCCTCCAGCGTTGCTAACAGTCATATGTGGAACTCTGTTATAAAAACTTAAAACGTTGCTTAGAATTATGAATAAGAAGCAATAAAAAATGATTTTCTATACCAGAAATTCTTAATATTTTCTGTTTAAATCAAAAGTGCCAATAACTAATGCAGTGCCAACAATAGTACATTTTACCCTATTGTTCAAATTACATTTTATTCTTATTTGTAAAAATTCAAAAATCAGTGTCCCAGAATTTCTGAAACTTAGAAATCGGTTTTTGTATGAACTTCAACGAGCAGCGTGCATAAATTGAAAAGAAGGAGGTAAATAATTTTGCACAGAATGCGCTCTATCGTAAAAGTACTGCTCAGCTGTCTCCATTCATGCAGTTTCACCATTCTCATTAGAAGTTCACGTAACATGCCAACGGTTGATCCATAATTTTCAAGAATCCCGCTGTTGTATCTTCCGTACGTAATTCCGAGTTAAGAAACGTGGAAATTTTCCACGCTCCATTTCACAACCTTCCATAAAATACAAACGTGCTTCCACACCGAAAGTCTCGATTGGTGATATAACTTCGTCTCGTGACCCATGCAAACTAAGGATTATAGATCACTGTTATTAAGTAAATAACATACGGTTATTGCGTACATCGTTTTTTTTCGACGATTTAATTTCGTCATGTATTTATCGCTCCACCGATAAATATAGTGTAAACTCGTACAGTTTTATCTACAGGCAACATATTTGAGCTCTTCATGTTGTGAATTAGGTCACCTTTAGTTCCATTAATGATTTAGTTTCATAAGTGACACGTACACTATTGGGAAAATAAACAGTATTATTCATTATATGTACTTGATATTCTAACTTTCCACGCTCTGGTAAACATTGATAGTATAATATATGTTATGCCCCCACAAATTTGACATATGTAATTAGTAGCCTGCGGATCTTTATGCAAAATAAAAAATGTTTGCATTAATTGAAAAACATAGGAGTCAAATAAAACTTTCTTTCTTCTCTTATTTATCTTTTAAACTGATACTAATACATTGATATCCTTAAGTCTTTTCAATATGCCCACTGCTTTAAATTGTAAGTACCCCATTTTGTTATACACTCCGGGACAAAAAGATAGCACACTTTGAAATAAATGTAATTTTTATTTATTTAACATTGCAATGAAATTGAATTTCACATAAATTTATAGGAATGCCCTTATTAACGTATACAAAGAAAAATCAAATTAAATTTCTTCAATATATTTAATAAATATAGAAAAATACAATTTTTGGCAAAATATAGTAGGACAAAAAGATAGCACGTTTAAGGAAAAACTTAACATATAAACAAATTTGTAAATAATATTAATATTTAATATTTTGTGAGACCTCCTTTACATTTAATGACTGCAATTATCCTTCTCGGTAAAGATTTATATAAGTTTTGAATACTTTTTTGTCTTAATTTCTCCCATTCCTCTTGAATACATTGTTTCAAATCATTGACGTTTCCAAATTGTCTGCCATTTGCATATACAACTCTGGAAAGATTTCCCCAACAATTTTCAATAATGTTCAGATCGGGGGACCTTGCTGGCCAATCTAAAACACGGATTTTTCACCGAGAAAAATAATCATTTATTATTTTTGCAGTATGCACTGCCGCGTTGTCTTGCTGAAAGGTAAAATTATTTCCAGCAATTCTTGCGGCATATGTGTGGACCTGTTCATCGATCATTTCCAAATACTTTTTGCTGTTCATTCTGCCGCTAATGAATTTTAATTAAGTCCTTCCATGATAACCAATGCCGGCCCAAGTCATAATACTGCCGCCTCCCATCTGGCGACGACTTAAAAAGTATTGTTCTTTTCTTAAATCATGGTAATAATGATTGAAACCGTCAGATCCATCCAAGTTAAATTTTTTTTCATCCCTAAATATCACATTTCGCCATTGTTTTCTCATGTGAATATGTTTTTCTGCGAATTGTAACCGTTTGACTTTATGTTGCTCATTTAACCACGGTTTCTTCTGTAGTGTTCTTCGTACTATATGTTTGCATTTTTGCAAAACACGTCTCACATTCTTTATATTAGTGTTTATACCAACACTATTAGCAATTTGTCTTTCAGTCATCTAAGAATTCGATGCTGCTCTTATAATTGCTCGTTCATCACGAGTTGTTAGACTTCGCGGACGACCAGTACTCTTCTTTTTTCCACAATTTTTTGGACTTTTTAATAAATTTATAATTACCTTTCGACTTCTATTCGTAACTTTTGCTATTTGTGCCGCTGTATATCGTTCTTCTTTTAATTTTAATATCGTATTTATTTCACATGGAGTCAGCCTTTTTCCACGGCCCATTTTTAATAATTTACTGTCTTTAAACAAATATATGAACTACAAACTGTTAGTTCACACTATATTTATTACTTTTCACGCTCAATGTTTCTAGTATAGTAGCTTATGTACAACTGAAAAGCGTAGATTTGGCATTTGTGCTATCAGTTTGTCCCACTTGTAAACCATAATATTTACATTTGCGTTCGCAGAATTTTGTTGAAGCGAGTGCTGTGGATGATATTTAGCATGTTATGCATATAGATGTGCCCGAAGTTATTGATATAATATAATATGCATTTCTTACAGTTGATAATACAAAATTTAAGAAAATAACGAATGTGCTATCTTTTTGTCCCGGAGTGTAAATGTATAAAATCCACAGTCTAGTGATTAATACTTATTATATGCAATTTGATCGTTTCATTTGACAACTAGCTTAATTTACGTTCGAGAAATATACGTCCATATTATAAAAGGGGTTAGTGAGCAACGAATTTAGCATTTCGAGATTATTAAACAAATTTTTAAAAAATATGAAGAAAAGAACATAGTCAAGTAAAATAATATAGCTTTATAGGAAGACAAAAGTGAATTAGATAGTTTCAGCACTGAAAAAAGTTAAAGGAACTACAGAATTATTGTTGATAATGTGGACTAGACATAAATACCTTTTTCAATCATTAAAGTATAAGTACGTGTGGTTATATTACATATTGAATAAAAAGATCCAAGCATAATATCTTTAATAAGACTTGATACTTTCCTAACATACCAAATTATAGGATCGATTGTAATATTGCTTGTATAGGGCTACTTAACCAGTTAACTGTGTAGCTCGACTTTGTATGTGGCTACTAAACATTTTTGAAAACTTTATTTATCACATATTGACCTCACGTCAATTTCTTTGTTTTGTTTCTTTACTTCGTCTTTGACTCGAAAAATTCTAAAATGTCGACAAATTAATAATGCGTTTTAATTTTCACTACAAATTTTAACATAAATAGCAAGCAATTAATTTTATTCCATGACGAGTATACTCGGCAAAAACAGTTAACTAGTTAACTGTAGCCAACATTTTTAGAAATTAACTTACTTCTTTATTTATTTAAAAATGTAAATAATTACAATGTTGTCATTTTTATAAGGCAACACGTACCAGTAACGTATAGTGCTTGGTACGTTTAGTTTTAAAGTATCTTCACAGCATCGTGTGACAGATTAAAAAAGATGTAGTATGACTTTTTCCATTCCAGATGATGATTCAGATTTACGACAAGAGCAACGGCCTATGACACGTAACATCGCGATGCAAGGCTACGAAGCACATAGTGAAACAATCTTTAAAGCGTGTATCTCATCAACATGGTGAATCACGAGACTTTTAGCATCTAATATCGAGGAAATTATAGCCGCAGATACGATCGGTTAACATTGAATATCCTTGCGCCACAGGACATTCAACTCTTTCTCCGAGCGGCAATCACCTCGTAGATTAAAACGCCTAAGAAATAAGAATCCATTCAAAATTTACATATGTATGACACGGACCGGTTCACGGATATGTGAACAATTTGTTATACGGTTATATGTCAATTAGCACGTTCCAGTCCGTTATGATTTCTACGAAAGACTCCCTCGTGATCGAAATACTTTTTTTTTTCTATTATAGCACATTGAATCTCATTTGAGATTCATTTTGGCTACCGTGAAAGTACAATTTCGAAAGTAAATACAGAATAATACAAAACGCAGTATGCCTAAACTAAAATGCATATTACATTAGGATAAAACAGTCTAATAATAATCGAATAATCTAATTTAAATCTTTAAAAAACACTGGTAATTATATAGAAAAGGTCTGCGTACTCCAATTTTGATGAAATTTTAATATATTATAGATTTCGACATTTTGAACAACTTTTTCCTTTTCCAATATAGGGGGGTCGTTTTTAGTTTTCGAGATATTTGCAAAAAACTATCGGTAATGTTAATTTCATAACGGAAACCTTCTTTTTAAAAACACTGGGTGCGTGTGAAACACTGGGTGGGTGTGTGTGGTATTCTAGCTTCTCATCTCCACAACTTGTTTACAAACAAAAATAAACAGATGCGGCCCGAAAATCCAGGAAATGGAATAACAGAAGAAACAAGCAGAATTAACTCCTGTAGATAACTCTGATCATACATAGATAGGCTGAGCTTTCAATTTTCGAAGACATTTCCTGGATTTTCGGGCCGACAATACAACACACACCCACCCAGTGTTTCACACGCACCCAGTGTTTCTAAAAAGAAGGTTTTCGTTATGAAATTAACATTACCGATAGTTTTTTGTAAATATCTCGAAAACTAAAAGCGACCCCCCTATATTGGAAAAGGAAAAAGTTGTTCAAAATCCGAGTACGCAGACCTTTTCTATATAATTACCAACACTTTTTTAGGAATGAAAAAGGTACACGCACACGACTCAACTTTAGGAGAAGCAATGAACATTTCCATACACAAGGGCAAGCACATGTTTCCATGTTTCCGCAAATACTCAATTAGAATAGTACACTGCACATCGAAAAGCTCACACTGCCATACTAAATATGTGATTAATATCTAACAAGGAGGAGACGCGGTCATCGGGTCTTAGATTTTGTCGAAACTTTGGATACTGGTAGATTTCGTTCTCCTGTTTATGAAAATATAGCATTATAGGCGTCGATACTCAATAATTTTTTAGTTGTTTACAATTTAAATTTCATTATACCCAGTGAGCCGTTAAGTATAGTTTTGGTTAAAGTTTTCGTCAAGTGCCAAACGGCGTGATGGTAACGTACTAGATTCATTACCGGGAAAACCAGTGTTCAAATCCCTTTTTCCATTTTTTTCTTTTTTTCTTTTTTTCTTTTTTTTCTGTTCAGTTTATCTATTTTAATTAATTGTATTTTGCACATGAAAAATACACTCATAATATCTATGGGAACGAAAAATAAAAATTTTATTGAAATGGAACATAATATGAAAGAAACACTAACTTCATCAATCTTAACATATCTCAAAAGTTGTTGAGTATCGACGCCTATAATGCTACATTTTCATAAACAGGAGAACGAAATCTATCAATATGCAAAGTTTCGAGAAAATCTGAGACCCCATGACCGCGCCTTCTCCTTGTAAGTGCTATTTTGTTAGTACCATTCATATTATTATTTATTTAATAATATACAAGACTTCCTGACACTTTCGGTAGTGTAGGCATTGTTGGCGTGCAGTGTAACATCTTTCACAGTGATCCAAACAAGAAAAGTGAGAAAGGATATAGCCGGATGGTCGAAAATGTCCTTGAGCCGAATAATATCGCGGATGGGTCATTCGATATGCCATAAAAAAGACATACTGTGTAAAATTTTAACCTTATATCTCGATCGGGAGAGTAGTTATGGGGTAAAATTGAAAAATCAGTTTTTGGCCTATTTTCCCTAGTAAACGATGTTTAGAAATTCTGAGACATGTCAAACACCCGAATACATACTCTGCAATTCGTTTCGGATTTTTAAATTAAAAATCGTGCTTGTAAAAAATCAAAAACATCAAAAAACTCGAAAAAATGCAGATTTCACATGGAAGTTCTAGACTGACTATCTTTATGTTTTCACACTACCGATATATTATTATAAGTATCGTTTATGAATTTTTTCAGATTTTTAAGTTCGCGGCGCCGTTGTTAAAAAAAATATTAAGCAAATTTTTCGACTTTCTTTTCGTGAAAAACTAAGCTAACCTTCAAATTTTTACATTTTATTTATTCTATAAGCCTATTGGATACTGATGAACCTTGTACATTTCACAGAAATAATTAAAAAATGCAATTAACTTGATTTGTATTCTAGTACGTCAGCGCATAGCATCTGAAAATATAAGCATATTTATTTTATATCGACTCTAGAACTTTATGTCAGTGTCGCCATATCGCTGAAATCGAGGGGAATACAATTTACCACCTCTCTGATGACCAGTAATATGTAACACATTGCGCGGCACGTCACGTGACCAGTCTACTGTCTTAGTGGGGGACGTTGGAGTGTGCTCAGGAGTGGAATGGTATAGTGGAAGGGGAAAAGAAGGAGAGGAAAATCAATCGAGTTTTGGGTTGATCTGGCGACACTGCTTTATGCATATGTTACATGTGGTTTTTTTACTATGTATGTGTTATTATACCGAACAACACGACAGGTGTCGCACACGGGATTGTCGGTAATATGGCCGACGTCCAAATCGGTGAAAGCGCCACTAATTTGAATACCAACAATAAATAAAAAATCAAATATACATTTATATTCAATATTTAAAGAGACATGAAAAGAAATTAATAAGTTCCGTCCGAGGTTGATTACTTTACTAGTTTTTCAGTTACCGTACACGCCAGTTTAACCCATTAACAGCCATTGTCCCATTTATGGGACGCGATTTTAAAGTAACATATAGAATATTTTATTAAGTAACATAAAAAATATTTGTCCCAAAAATGCGACATGCTTTTTTTTGGTAAGTATGAATATTTTTAATATTTTTTCTCTCACAATATCTTCATTTGCACATAGATAGCACAAACTAAATGAGAAAAAGCCGAATTCGCTTCCACCGAATTGTGGCTATTAATGTATTAAGACACATAATTTCGAAGAGTCGTGTATATATTATATCACAATTAATAAGAAGAATTGCACAACAAAAAAAGACGTGTACTTCAAGACTATCTGTTTACATCCCAGAAAGATTTAGTCTCATATATACAATAGTTACTCCTAAACAAATTATTATAATCACTTGCTTTTACTGCCGTTACACGAGAAAGCCCCGCTTAAGTCCTCCTCTTCTTTAGATCTATTGACTTATATGACTCATTACAGTTCTATGTTAATGTTACAGTTAATTGTACGTCATGTGGTCGCTGATATGACTTCGCAGTTAATGTTGCCATGTTAAGACAAACAACATACCCCGTCGGGGTAAGAATGTTTTTTTCTCCGTTAAACATTTTCGTTACACTCGACTTCCGTAACGCTCGACTTCCGTAGCGCTAGAAAATTGTAACCACCTCAGCAAAGAAGTTTCACTTCAAATTATGTAAAATAACAAATTATTGAAGTTTGTTTGTCGGGTTCGTCACCGTAGGAATCATTGTTTTCAGTGATTCGAGTACGTGCAAGTATGTTTAGCACCTCGGAACTGCGGCTCGTAAAGAATTTCAGCAGATCACAGAGAACAGCTCGTAAAGAATTTCAGCAGATCGTATATCCGCGAGTTTTACTCACGGCCGCGTGAGATCTGTAGAAGGGAGAAACACACCGGTTCGTCCTTTGAGAATCTCCTCAAGCTCTGGTAAGCCGGAAATGCATGACCTCTTTCCTTTTTCCTGCGGAAAAGGGGTCCGAAGGACGAGGGTTACAAGAATAGAAGCCAAACATTCGTTCGTATCCCGTTCCTCGAATCGGAGGAACTCTTCACTGCATATCGTCAACGGATTTTTTCTAATTCCAAAGTTTCCCGTGATTTCAGCCGAACGTCCATGTCCCGAAGAAGTTTCCCCGGATCGGGAAACTTTGGTCGCATTAAAACTCAGTCGC
Source organism: Sphecodes monilicornis (assembly GCA_913789915.3). Lineage (NCBI taxonomy): Eukaryota > Metazoa > Arthropoda > Insecta > Hymenoptera > Halictidae > Sphecodes > Sphecodes monilicornis. The sequence continues at coordinate 7,894,197 of OU565289.1, forward strand.
GTTTTTCCTTTTGGAACTTTTCGGGTAATGCAATTTTTCAATAAAATCAATTCGGCACAACTGTTTCATCAGTATTTTATTAAAATTTCATTGATAAAAATATAAAAGGACTGAAAGTATAAATATGTGGCTATATTTCATGAGATAAGAATGTAGAAAAGAAACAAGAAGGAATCAATAACCAAAATTTCCTAAGATATTTAAATTTAAATTGTGATCGAACAAGCACATAAAAATCTACAATAATTTTGCTATTTGTCAAGAAGAAATATTTAAAAAGTCTTCGAAAGAAATTGAAAGTGCGTACGCAGATACCTGGTTATTAACATAAGAGTTAAAATGGGCGAACAGTGAAACACAAAAATAAAGTTTCAACCATTTGAGGACGAGAAATGTATTGGCGACATCATAACTCATATAATTTCCGAGGTGGCAAATAAATATGTAATCTAATTATTTATGTAACTATGGATGAATACATATTTTTCTTTTCCTCCAACAATATCATGGCAGGCATAATCAGATGCACGCAATTCTTTACGTATCATTTTCCGTTTGCTTCTTTATGAATCCATTTCTTCGAGTATGAATGCTAATTTTGTATTGGACTAAATACTTACATTACTACAACAATTAAAAAAGTGTATCACTGTTTTATACTAATTCTACCGAGCCTTAAGAAACGGACATATGTTGCCATACAAAAATGTCAAGATTGACTTTATTTAGATTTCTTATGATTTTTATTCAAACGTGTTCATGATTAAAGAAAATGGAGTATCTGTGAAGTCGGAATCAGCATGGATTGTACCACCTCAAGTAAATTGTTCCTAGCTATTACTCATGTATGACGTCGCGAGCGGTAGAAATAAATTGTGCATATTTAAAAATTAATTATTACGCTAATATAATCATTTTACCAAAGGTTAATATCTGAAAAATGCAAGAAGGCTAAAGTACTCATTTTAACTTTAACTTTTAACATTTTAACTTTTCAATAGTTATTTTATTAGATAAATTACTTCGATTTTATGGAATTTTTAAGATTGTTGCTTTGGCAGTGAAAGTGTTCACAAATTGTCAAAGATTAATCGATTCTATGCCGATGAAGCATGTGCACAAACTCATTGAAGTCAAAAGAGAACACATATCTTATTATTAGACTGCCGGTTTTATGCATTTATGGCAAACGTGAATAGGTGCTATTTAATACATTGGAGAGGTTAACGGAATTTAAGATTGTCAATGTATTATTAAGTGTGCAAATTAATTCGTTGCCTCTTCTTCACGAATTCGTTGGTTAGCTACAACTAATTGAAGTATATTCTACTGTCGAACATAATTTCCACCATACTTACTCCATCTTACAAAGAATTAATAAATCGTTATTTCAAATCAACATATCAACATAAATTAACCACTAATCATGTCAATTCGAACAGTACAGAACAATACGGTAAAATCGAATAGAAAAAAAGAAGGCGAACTCAATTTCTATCCGTGTGATCGACAAAAAAGTCCACGTGCATTTACATAAACATTCATCGTTCAAGTATATCTCGCGATATCGTTGAAAAGACCCTGAAAATGATTGTTCGAACGTAGTGCAGAAATATACATGTATCACGTGTGGGTGAACAAAGGAGACTGGCTTGAATGAATCAGAAGAAGAGTCGAATGGCGCGTCATATCCGGATGCGCAGCCGACACCTGCCTCCTTCTCAATGATTAATTCGTAGCTAAGCCCACGTCTTCCTGCCTCTTTTCCTTTTTACTTCCGTCTGGCCGACATCTGGCTCCGCGCGATTTTCCTATTCATCGTTTTACACGCGTTTCAGCCTGTAACCACCGGCGCTCGTGGGTTCTCTTGCTTATGCGTACGCGATACCCCGGGATCAGCGGACGCTATCTATTCTTATCGCGTGCGAGACCACAATTGAGTGAAAAACAGTTGCATAAGTTTTTCACGCGAACTTGAAACACGTTTACCAAACGAGTAGTTTTCCGTCGTAAATAAAACGGCATGCTCTATTCTTAACGGTTCCCGTTATACAACAAAGACTACTAATAAAATCAACGAGACGGGACCGACGCGACGTTGATCGATATCGGTTAAACAGGATTTTTTTTAGTGTCGCCGCAACCGTTTTCTCTTCCATAAAACGTTTAAAAATGCACGGCTCTTTCTAAAGATAATTTTTATACCTATACTAGTTCCTTTGGTCGACGTGATTGTTCACATTGGCTATTTGGGTCGAGAATCGTAACGAACATTTTACTTTTTTTATGACCGTAGTTACTTCGTCTATTTCTTAGGCTCTTCGATGCATTTGAATCGAATATGAACTTCTACAACACTCTTTTGAAACTATTCAAATTGCTCAGAATAAAATATTTTAAACAGAGATTCTCGATATCGTTAAAAATGAAGAATATAAGTCAACTAAGATTTTCACTTAAAATATCTCCGTTGTTTTTAGTGGTACGAAAAAGTGTGCGAGGAAGAATATATTTGACTTAAAGTGGTAATTATTGCAATAGAAAAGATTTTTTTTCTCTTGGTTATATTTTTCAAAATTCCAAGGTCATCGTTGTTTTTTAAAATACGGCGATGTACTCTGATTGGAATACTATTGTAGTTAATGAAAAAACGAATACCAACCATATATAATATGTTGACCTTCAAATGACCTTCGGAAAAGCTATTTTTCAAACTGCATAGCATAAAACGTACCAATCATCGTACACCATCCCATTTAAAAAATCAACAATGACCATGCAATTTCCGAAAGTATGATCATTTTCTCTTTTAAATATTTTCCCGTACCGATAAATACATAGGAGATATTTTAGGTGAAATTCTTAGGTGACTCATCCTGTATGTAATGTAATGCAATTCAATGCGGTTACTATCGCGACTGTTATTATAATAACCTCACCTTAAATAAACTAAACAAAAAGAAAAAAAAATTTCGTAGTAATTTTTATAGTTTTATAATATTTTATACAAATAAAATTGGGTCTGTCAGCAATGACCAACCATATATCGAGTCGCACGTTTCAACATCTAACAAAATATAAATGTCAAAGGGGTTCTAATCACTGTGACTGCAAAATAAATCGTACTGCAAGGGATTAAAACCGTGTTGAACGAAACGTACGTAGAAACAATGGAAATCACAGGAACGCGTCCGGCGTTGTATCGAAACCGTGTTATCGGTGCTTCGCGTTACAAGAGGATCGACTGTATAAATATTTTGCGAAACCACTTTCTGCGTGCTGGCTCTACAAGGGCGTCTCGTATCGGGCAAGATGGCGTCTCGTGTTGTCTGGAGTTTGTATGAATCGGCCGTTCGTTGGAAGGGGTTGGTGTATGTTCTCCCTCGAGCACAGTATCGTTTCCACGATCCGATCGCGGAGTGGGGTTCGTGTTGGCCTGGTGACCCAGTTTATCCCAGGGGGTTGAATGAACGGCACTGAACGCGATGACGTCATTCCCGACCTCATTTCCGGTTCCCGGTACAGCCAGCTATCCCGGCTCCGTCCCGTTGACCCGAAATTTCTCGTGAATCGAAGGACGCTCGTTCATCCCGAGCCATTCTAGCAAGCCATGAATGAATTTTCCGCATATGCGTTGCAACGCCACAAAAAATCTCTTTCCCGTTCAAAGAAGCCTGCCGGTATCACCTGCCGACACCGTGTGCCACCTACATTAACTGTTACATGATCATCACCGGTCAGAAATAAGTGCTTTTATTTCATTCGAAAGGTAGCAATTAGAGCCAGTAATTAGCGTTCATTGCTACGCCAACGCGGCCGGACGATGTTGCTGGAACCTAGGGGATGAATCGACTACCTTGTAACTCTTAGTTATTTTTAGTCTATCATTGGTACTGAAGTCGCAACGTTTCGAAATAAAATCCTGGTCGTTCATTGAGGAGGATAGGATGACCTGTCCCGTCAATGAGCACTTAAGGGGACTTTCTCATCAAATCATTTAAATAAAGATGATATTGTTGCGACCATTCCGCAGGGTGCTTTCGTCAGGAATTTTTTCTTAAAATGCATATTTTATAAAAAAACTTTTGTCCTTAGTTTGTGCACTGTTTTAGCATATAAAAAAAGTGTTAGTTATATATGTAGATGGTAGTCACAGCACTGTTTACAAAATATGGGGTGAGAGCGGTGGTCACGTTCACAAAAGAAGTAGTGAACCGATTCGAAATTGTAATATTTTATGAAGAAATGTCATATAAATATCATCTTTATTTTAAATAATTTGATGAGAAAGTCCCCTTGAGCTGCATGCTGTTTCTGCGTTCCGGATATCATTTCATAACTTCGTACATTTTTATCGCGAATCCAAAGGCGAGTTATGATTGTTGAAGTGAAACTTCTTTAGGCGCGTTAGGCGCAAAACCTCGACAAAGTAGGCGTAAAACATCGACGCGGTAGGAGTAAAACCGATCTGGCGATGAAACGATGAAACGAAATTCTATTCTATTGAAGTGGAACTTCTTTAGGCGAGGTAGGCGCAAAACCTCGACGCGGTAGGAGTAAAACTGATCTAGCGATGAAACGATGAAACGATTTAGTAAAACCTCAACGCGGTAGGCGTAAAACCTCGACGCGGTAGAAGTAAAACCGATCTTCCAATCCGAGGGTTCGGCATTGCTTAATAAAGATTATGATAAAATTCCGATGATGCTAAGTGGAGATTTAACGTGAATTTTGCGGGAACAATCAAAATTATTAATAGAATTTTTTAGAAGTAAATTAAGATTGGAAATGGTAAATAATCCTAATGAAGCGACAACAAGATCAGGAACAACTGTCGATGCAGTATTTGCACGATATTTAGACAAAATTGAATCAAGAATATTTATATCATATTTTAGCTATCACAAGCCAATTATTTCAATAGTAGAATCATAGTTTAAAGATTACCTGTGTATGGCATAGTTCAAAGTAATCCATATTCACGATTTTCTGGAAATCGCGATTACCCCGACTCCGCCAGTAGAAATTGAAATATCTAACATGTAAAACGCACGTTTCACACAATTGATTGCTTATAGCTCTCGGATGGCGTGGTCCTTTCAATTTTGTCAGATTAGAGTATACTAGTCAGTCTGCTAGAGTGGACATTTTAGCAAGGATAATAAATAAAACCTTTCAATTTTTCCCTTCCACAATAACATTACAATATTAAAGTAACAACGAATTATTTAATTACTGCGATACATGTTATATATCTTAATAATTAATTTTTGGACGAATTGTGTCCATTAAATAGAGAAGATTAATAATTTATACCTTTCTTAATTTTTTTTTAATATGCATGAGTTTCACATGTTTATATATCAAATGTATAAATATTTGAATGGATACAATACAATATAAATGAGGACATATGATATTGATTACATTACATTACATTAAAACGTATCAAATTTCTCCCACACCTGAAAGTTGACGCTATTGTTCGAAATATTGACATATGTAAGCGTATGGTTATATTGTTTTAAATCAATCTTCAATATTATCTGTTTTCATCTCTTTTATACAATTTTCGACAATTTTCCTCTAAAAACCCAATTCAACGTAATCGAGGCTAATTAATATACTGCATTAGCGTGTCCCAGAAAGAAAGTTATCAATTGACTCCACACAAAGACACTATGTAAAAATAATTTTACACAGAAAAGTGGAACACGTATGAATCATTTAAAAATGAGATATCTTTAAATGACCCAATATGAAGTCGAACTAGTTTAAAGTACATATAATGCTTCATATATACGTCTCTACACAACTTTGAACTACTCGATGGCTCAACATGACCCATTTCGAATTTCAAATTTCACAATTACTGGAAAATTAAAGTATTTTTGTGACAATTTATTTAGTGCATTATTTCATTCATACGCATCTTAATGACCAATTCAAATCTAAATAAATACACTTTTGTAACTCTAATACCAAAATCAAATTCAATGACCTCGATTATTTAACTCCTTATTGTTAAATAACGATGTGGATATTTATCTTTTTACTACGCAGAATTGATACAATTGAATAGTAACTACACATGTTCGTGCATGTGACCTCTACGATATAAAAGCTTACCAAACACCTTGTTACTTGTTATGTATGTCTCTCTGGTTGAGTAACGTATACCCCGTGGCAAAAAAATTTCTCAGTGAAGAGAAGCCTATAAATGTACCTTTTATTCGTCAAGCTAATCTCGTCACTTTTGTCTTCTTTTCTTTGTTCTGCTGTTTAGCATAATTACTGCGATGTTGTTCAAAATTACGTTGTCGTCTGCCAGTGATATCTTTATCCCTTTTGCATTTTATCTTGGCAGCAGTACTTTTAAAGTTCTCGAGTCACTACCAGCATGATATTATACAGGGTGATCCACGTAGCCATATAAACATCTCCTTCAGTAGCCAGATAGCACCCGGACGTCCCTGGAACGTAAAAAACGGACGTCTCAAATTTTGGTCCTTGGGACGTAAAAAACGGACGTTTCAAATTGAGGTCCTTGGTACGTAAAAAACGGACGTCTCAAATTTAGGTCCTGGGTACGTAAAAAACGGACGTCTCAAATTTGGGTCCTGGGCACGTAAAAAACGGACGTCTCAAATTTAGGTCCTTGGGACGTAAAAAACGTACGTCTCAAATTTAGGTCCTTGTGACGTAAAAACGGACGTCTCAAATTTAGGTCCTTGGCACGTAAAAAACGGACGACTTAAACTTAGGTCCTGGGGACGTAAAGAACGGTCGTCGCAAATTTAGGTCTTGGGACGTAAAAAACGAACGTCTCAAATTTAGGTCCTTGGTACGTAAAAAACGGACGTCTCAAATTTAGGTCCTGGGTACGTAAAAAACGGACGTCTCAAATTTGGGTCCTGGGTACGTAAAAAACGGACGTCTCAAATTTAGGTCTTTGGGACGTAAAAAACGTACGTCTCAAATTTAGGTCCTTGTGACGTAAAAACGGACGTCTCAAATTTAGGTCCTTGGCACGTAAAAAACGGACGACTTAAACTTAGGTCCTGGGGACGTAAAGAACGGACGTCGCAAATTTAGGTCCTTGGGACGTAAAAAACGGACGTCTCAAATTTAGGTCCTTGGGACGTAAAAAACGGACGTCTCAAATTTAGGTCCTTGGTACGTAAAAAACGGACGTCTTAAATTGAGGTCCTGGGTACGTAAAAAACGGACGTCTCAAATTGAGGTCCTTGGGACTTAAAAAACGGACATAGGACATTCGGACGTAAACTGTACATAATACGGACGCCCTGTGGACTTCCGGTGCTATGTGGGTAGTAGGTAGCGTTGGCAGGTGGCGTGGGCTGGATACGTGCGTTGATATAAAACATATATTGTATATAATTTATTAGAAATGAATTTCATATTTCATCCTAGTTTTAGAAGTCAAAGAAAATATATGCTTACATACAACATATATGTATACTAAAAAAGATATTTACGAGTGAAAATGGTGGGAAAACGATCTTGGCATAAAAATATTTTCTACAGCGTATTCGTCCATCGATGTCAGTCAAACTGCATACGAAATGTTTTTTTATACCATGACAACTGAAGGGCAAATTTTGGTGGGCTACCTTTAAGTGGACCACCCTGTATTATGTATTATCCAGAGTTATCCAAATTGACTGTCGCGTTTCGAAATTAGAATAAAACACAAATTGTTTTTTTAATTTCAAAGTAAAGAGACTATTTCACCACTAGATTATGGATGTTTATGCAAAAAATTAATAACTATTTGCGAATAATAATTTCGACAGACACGCAGCCTTTTATACACTGGACATGTCACCGTATGCGCAACTTACGCTAACTGTCATCCAAAGTGTTGAGGTAGTCTCGCGATACACTATTTCAAAAAAATTTCGGCAAAAAATTTCATTATGTTCCTACCTTTCTTTTCCACTATGAACAATGCAGAGCTATAGATATTTCGGAAAATTCAGAACTGACCGGGACAGGTAGAATTACAACCGAGCGCAGTGGAAAAGCTCCAGCGATATTTGTCACGGATATCGGTTGCAGCTCGCACCTCGCAGATTTGGTACGGTTCATCTGATTTCATAAATTTTCAGAAGACGCCTCTCCTTTCCGAAAATCCGTTTACCTAGAAACGACAGCACCGTGACGGACAACCGTCCGGTGGGATGAGTATAGAAATTCTTTCGCCGGTTTGCACGCCAGTGATTTGTGGGCATCCGTGTATACCTGAGATGACACCTGAACCACTCCGAGAATAAAAGACGGTCCAGCAGGTAGACGGCCGATTCATGGTGTAAATTTCACTGGACAATCGGCTTCGTTAACAGCCGAAGCCTTAGAAACCTATCTCTTGACACTAACACCCACAATGGAACTATCAAGTCAGGACTGGAGTAAGGAATAGTCTTCTAGTCTTCTTTAACCAGAACTAGTGAAAATTTTGGAGAAACATATTTCAAATGTTATTTTAAATAATCGTTGTTCTACAATTCAAATAATATACTGTTAATACTATTATAATTATACTATTATGCTATAATAGTATATAATATATATAATTATACTATTATATTATAATAGTATATAATATTATATATAATTATATTATTATAGTATATATTTATATACTATAGTATATATTATAATTATACTATTATAATACTATTATAAAACTATTATAATACTAATATAAAACTATTATAATACTAATAAAATACTATTTTGAAGAAACAGTATATGTACAACTTCCGCAAATAAAATATTTTTATTCTGATAATGTAAAACATTAAACAGAGTATATTCTATTTATTGAAATAAAAATACATTTTTATTTTGATAATCTAGAACATAAAATAGAATATTTTTATTTTGATAGTGTAAAGCAGAAAATGAAATATGTTTACGTTGATAATCTAAAACGTAAAATAAAATATTTCTTGACGATGAAAATAGATTCAGGAAACAGTGGGCAACATTAAAATACAAGAAACCATTTTCGAAAAGGTGGCGTGAAATGAAATAATAAAAACGTGGTAAAAATTGATTACATTTTTCGATTTATTTCCTCATGTAGAATCACCCCCTCTACGATTGTACTCAATACTGGGACATCCTAATAAACATATGGAGTAAAATACTTTATCGTTACGAATAAGAGAAAAAATCAATAAAATATTTCAAATGTTCATTATTTCGAGAATCCTCCAAATAAAATACTACTTTAAATACTATTTTGAAGACTTTTTCTAACAAACGAAATATTTTATTTCTGAAAGTGACTATATACATGATTTCAAATCAAATAGACTATATTACTATTTACTACTTGAAATAATATTTTACCCAACTCTGCATTTAACACTATATAGACTGCGAATTTTATTCATTTATAATAAAAATGAGTAGATAAAATGAAAAATATAAAACACATTTACAGAATTTAAAAATGCTGTTACATTGCTTTGTATTTGCTTTGTACTTTCTGCTTTGCAATTGATACGGACAATTTTTATTTTGCATAAACATCCACAGTCTAGTCATTCTAGATGTTTTCTAGATAAAATAAGATGAAACTCTGCAGAGATGAATGAGTTTTGAAGAGCAAGAAGGTGCATTCCGTAGTTCTTTTTAATAGATATTTCTATAAAATCCTGTTCGTCGATGTTGGTATGGCTCTGCGAGAGGTTCCGTTCAATCTCACTGTGACGACTGTAAATCTTTCGCCGAAAAGTGATCCTCGAGGACAAAGGGCATCCCATTACAATACAAACCTTCTATCGTAGGCGTCACTCTGAAAGTGAGACCCTTCAAGATGATGAGTTTCAACGGCTCTGCGCCTTTCCTCTCCGGATCCATTTTTCATTTGGAACTTTGTCTCCCGAACTAAGAGGTATGTATTATGATCAGCGGTTATAAATAGGAAGTACCTCTCGCAGTCAGTCTGCTCAACGTTACTAAATAATAAAGAATATGGATGGCCTCCTCGGCATTTCCCGAGTCAACCTACTACACATTCCACCGTCTTTTTATCAATTAAAAACCCTTAGTTGCTATCGTTCGAAGTCTAATGACCCGCAACAGTTTCAATTGTTGACTTTTTTATTGCTAGACAATTCAAACATTTTCTGTACTTTTTAGCATAATCCGTAGCTTTCTCTGCTACATTCAAATATTAGTTCTGTTTCAAACACTGAGCATTTATTAACCAATTAGCTGTTTTTAACGGGTATACTCGTCATAGAATAAAATTAATTGCTATTTATGATAAAAATGTTGTGAAAATTAAAACACATTAGTAATTTTTCGAGACAAAGACGTATAAGTAAAGAAACGAAACAAAAAAGTCGAAGTGACGTCAATGTAATAAAGTATTTAAAAATTCTTAGCACTCACATATAAAATCGAGCTACACAGCTAACCGGTTAAATTACTATCGCGTTTGGACTATATTTGTTAAAGTGTCACCATATCAACCAAGGGTTAACCATTTATTAAATTAGTCCGTATTCTATAAATTACCAGAACTTCGATTATTGTACATATAACACAGAAGGTTCAATTTCATGTGCGTGATGCAAAAAAGATTACACAGAATGAAAATGCTCTTGGTTGAAAGAGATGTCTAGCTTGTAGAATTAAAATTGCTTCGACTGCAAAGGGTTCTTTTAGGTAAATAATAATAATAGTATCTTCTTGGATTATTATAAAATGTATATTCAAGACATAGACGTATGCACGGAAACAAGGAAGTACATATGAAAAACTATGAAGACTATAACGTTCATGATTGTCATAAAAAATATTAAATACATCAAAAATAAAGATTAACCTTGACGATATAGATCATGCTTTTTCCGAGATATTTTTAAAAAACTGCTAGGTCCATTACAGCGATTTCCACCATTTTAAATGAATTTTGATTAGGTATGCTTTAGGTTTCTTGGAAGGTGTGCAGGGGGGGGGGGTGGTGGATGAGCGTAATTTTTTGCAATTATTTCGCAAACTGAGACCGAGCGACGGTAATATGTATACATAGAGCAAAGAGGTTCAGAATCATGTCCCTGACAATATATTTCAAAGTCATCAAAGACGGAGAGGAGTACCTTTTTGTGAATAATTACCAAAAGAAGAATTTAATGAATTCATGCAGTAACATGATTATTTCGATTATCCGATACTACAATAACATGATTTGTTTTTTGAATTCTTATCTACAACTTTGCACATAACATTATGTACATAATATCGGTGTTTCTGAAATGCATGAATCGGCCTCTCATTAATAGCGTGGAACACCTTGAAGAATAAATAATAATACTATCATGTAATAGTATTTTCAAATTTTCTCTCTTCTCTTCTCTTCTCTTCTCCTCTCTTCTCTCCTCTTCTCTCCTATTCTCTCCTCTTCTCTCCTTTTCTCTCCTCTTCTCTCCTCTTCTCTCCTCTTCTCTCCTATTCTCTCCTCTTCTCTCCTCTCCTCTTCTCTCCTCTCCTCTTATCTTCTCTCCTCTCCTCTCCTCTCCTCTCCTCTCCTCTCCTCTGTATTACTGTAGTAACATATGTCTACTAACATCCCAAAAAACCTATTTATTTTGAATTTATACGACACAATTCATTCTTAACCTTACACAAATGATTAATCTAATAATAAATGGTATCTTTGGTCACGTCGATTTTTATTTAATTTGTATGTCTAGAAAAAATATGAAATAGGAAATATATGGTAGTGTTTTCTCATATAACCGATTTATACTTTCAAGATCTTATCTTTTTTATACTTTCTGTGAAATGTAAAAATGTTTATGACATGTGTCACTATAATATATGACAAACAGTATGTAAAGTTTAAACAGAAAGTATCAGAAAGTATCAGAAATGATCCTTTTTCCTGAGTGATTTTTCAATCACATAAAAATCGTAAAAAGTGTATTATAATCAACATAAATAGAATATATTAGTTTGAATAAAACTGAATAACACTATGGATAAAATGAAAGAGTTATTCTGAAAGATGATGGCGAACTAAAATGACGAGTTAACTCGTTATCCCACTTAAAGTGTTAAAGTAATAAAGCATAAGCACAATTTGAATTTCCAACCAATGGCAACGCCGCGCCATCTTGGACGCGAAATCGACGTTTCTCTCTCAAATCCATCTTCAAGGACGCGTTATGTTTGTGTGTGATCTTGGCTTTTGCGGCGCGGAGTACACGGGAAACATTTGGCGATTAAAATGTCGGCACACGGCCTCAACATATAAACAGGGAATGTTGCAACAGGGATATAAATGCTAGGTAGAGTAGCTCGCTAGCGTTAGTAGAACCGTTTACTGCCGGACGGACGACACACGATGGAGTACTTGAGCTTCAATGCGGTTAATAAGACGCTCTCGTTGAAGAAAGCCGAGGTCCCAACACCAAACCCGAATGAAGTTTGTGTTAAAGTAGCGTACGCTGGAGTCTGCGGGACGGATCTTCACATTCTAGAAGTGAGTCGTCATCATAACGGTTTATAATTCTTTATTATTACATCACGAACTCGTTCGTTAACATGGACGGATTCGTTGGGACCGTCTAGTTCTTAGCTGTAGAGGTCAAACATTTTTTTTTTGGTCTTACACGCTAAGCTGTGAGACTTGGTGAGAAAATAATGTGTGCAAAATTTGGAAGCAATCGAACAACGGTAACACGTGCCGCATTTGCGTCATCGTTGTAAAATTTAATGATTTCATATCAATTTCAAACGTAACTGTATTTCGCCATTTTGGAAATATCAGTAAATATTCTGGAGTAAAAGGCAATTCCTTAGATGAATAATGATGAGATTTATGTGTTACTTTCAAAAAACAGAAAATCTTTTAACTTGATTTACCATTAAACTCACGTGTATGATGCAGAATCTGGCAAAAGGGATACACCGACTTTGTTGAAATATTAAAACTGGACACACCGATTTTGATGAGAGGTAGTTTTAAAAACAGTCTTTAAAATTCGGCGAAACCAGTGAAAATGAACAACTCTAAGGGCTGTTTTCATACTTCCAATATGGATGATGACTGAAAAGAATCGTGTCAAATATTTTTCGTGGGAGGTAGATTTCGGAAGTTATATACACAGAATTTCGTGGTAAATCAAATTAAAAGATTTTATATGTTTTTTTTTAAGTAATATAAATCTCATTATTGGACTGCGGATCTTCATGCATTTATGACAAAAACAAAAATGAGAATACATTAGAAGAATTCAAATATATTGTTATATTAATTTAGACTTTTTAAAATGGTTAAAAGAGAAAATACGCATTTCATATTCATTTATGTACTTATGAATATTTATATTTATGCGCATGACTGCACATTTAAACTTAATATGTACACCACAGAAAATTTCGATTATTCAAAGGTTCATATCTCGAATGTATATGGTCCTCGAATAATTCTTCTTGATTGGTTCACGAGTTGGTGCGCTGCAGGTGACAAGATTCATTGCGAGCATAGTGCTGCAATAATTCTACCCGGTTTTAACTAGTCGATGCATGGCTTTCACGGCAAGAATTATTCGAATTGTGTGTACGCAATTATTCTTGTAGGTCGGTCAATATATTGATCACACAATAAGAATTGTTGTGTACACAGAATTACGGTGATTTATTGTGTATACGGGAATGCCAGTGATGTTTGACACTTTATGCTGTGTGGCATGTAATCTACCCGATAAAAAGGATTAGAGCACCGTCCACGTTTTCTGCCCGTTAGCTCAAGTAACTCATACCGATTGGACCGTGTATTGCTTCACAGTAATAAGCAGCATGATTTATTGTAACTCTGTGTACACAACTATTCTTGCTGATTGACCAATTCGTGTCTTGCTATTGACCAATTCGTGTCTTGCTATTGACCAAGCGAGTCAGTTTTATCGGGTACACATTGCTGGATTAATATCACTTTCGACTAGGTGGTAATCTGTAATCTGCGTGGTACAATTTTGCGGATCAAAATAAACAGTTATCTCTTCTGTTTAAAAAAATTCTCAAACTTATACGTTTCGTTTAAGAAGATACCTATATCTTTATCATGAATATAATTGTTGTGGTATTTTTATGGATAATTTTATAGAATTTCTTCAGAAACTGTTCTTATGGAACATGTATTTTCGAATCTGTATCATAAAAGTTCCATAAAAACGAGTTATTTTAAAACATTTATCAAAAAGGGTTTCACAAGAAAAAAATATTAGCAAGCTTTGAACTATAAATTGTCTACGTGAATATTACAAATGAATTACATACTCAGAATTTAACAGCAATAATTGTTTAATATTGTAATGTAATTGTACTAACCATTGAATATCATTCAGTTGTCGCAACGACCGAAGACTCTTTTAATATCGATGAACAAACTATCTGCTTTATATTAGAAGAATTTATATTTTTGTATTTTATAAATCATATTCAATGAACCATTAAAGGACGATTTTTAAACAAGTTCTCGAATCGTAAATAGAACCTATCTAAAAGGTCTATAACTTTTTCGAGCTTTGGAACAATTACAACTGTTTAATAGACGATTCCTATAGATTTTAATGTTTCTAAGAATATTGATTAAAAGTGAAATTTTCGATTTTAAAAATTTCATTTGTCCGAATTGTAAGAGTTGTACAGTTGCATGGTGTTATTGGAGCACGTTATTGTATCTGCTGTAATGGTAGATTATGTAATTCTTATCGCTTAGGTCATATATTCTTCAGTGATAAATGACGATATGATAAAAGAATCATTAGAGTATTGCTTAAGAAACATTTCCTCTGGTTGACCTATATTTTGATTAGATATCTATTATAAAGTGCAAGCAATGACTCTTGCTGATAATAACATACCATGATCTAAATTCATGGCTCAAGAGATTTTTACCTTTTAGACCATATGTTGCGCAGCTGTTAATGATAAAAATTGAGGTAAGCACGCGTATCGCTGCTTGGGTAGTTCTAATTGATAAATGAAGCGATAAATTGTGTGGCTACCATCATGTTACTAAATTCGATTCGATAATATTTCAAATTATTAATCCTACAGTGCATGGGTTGTCCTTTTAATTCAATTTCTCAACTAATTTTTTGTTTACTTGCAGTAATTTTATAAAATAAAGCA
Source organism: Sphecodes monilicornis (assembly GCA_913789915.3). Taxonomy (NCBI): domain Eukaryota; kingdom Metazoa; phylum Arthropoda; class Insecta; order Hymenoptera; family Halictidae; genus Sphecodes; species Sphecodes monilicornis. The sequence goes on from OU565289.1 coordinate 7,909,380, forward strand.
ACAATCTTAGTTATAATAAAAAGAAAGAAAAAAATCAGAATTTGTTCGAAGAAATCTAAACAAAAAATTGGGTTCATTGGACTGCAAGGTAAATGAACCTGAACCAATTGCCATATTAATATCGAGTCAGGCCGCTATACAAACCTTTATGTAAAAATATTTTTGAAGACGCATACTTCAAGAAAACACAATAAGAACAAACGAATTCGATATAAATATAAATCGAAATAAAATTTCCATTTTTCTATCATCAATGTTTAAGCATTAAAGTAAATGTACACATACTGCAAATGTAAATTTTCTTTTTTGCTATAAAAAAATTATTGAGAACAAAGTAATTATAATCATTGCAACTGGAAAAATCATATCAGAATGGGTTAACAAACGAATTTTCAGTGAATTTTTCCAGCACACTCTACGTTTGTTTTTATAATTAATAAAAAATCATTCTGTTCGAAACTTCTCTGTTGCGAAATCGAATATGTGTGAGAATATTTCGCGTTCCATTATTATCTAACCACTGTATAACCATTTTGGCAAAGCGTTTCAATTTCTAGTTAATCCAACACGCATAGGATTTTTCGATTTACATATTTAACATTTCATGTAAACAAACTGCTAACCATCATCTCGCAAAAGCAATTTTTATTATCTGACGTTACGTGACTTTAATCGCTGTGCACCGATTACGTTTCGTGTCCATGCGACCGGAAATATCGCGTTATTTCTTAACACATAAAAGTGTCCTCAGAGATAGAGATTACGGTTGTACGATATAACCCTTTCGTTGATAAATATTCAGCAAACACGGCACCCACTACACAGTTTATCGATCACACGATGCTTTGCATGTAATCTAATTAAATTAATTACAATATTGTTATGCTCAGAAACTCCTGTCCTTTATAGAGAAGAGTTTAAAGGCACCATAAATCTCTTTCACCAGTAAATTGCTTATTTTATACATTTATTTTAATTTAGATATTATGATTTAACAGAATTTAACTAACAAGGAGAAGACGCGGTCATCGGGTCTTAGATTTTGTCGAAACGTTGCATACTGGTAGATTTCGTTCTCCTGTTTATGAAAATATAGTATTATAGGCGTCGATACTCAATAATTTTTGAGATATTTACAATTTAAATTTCATTATACCCGTTAAGCCGTTAAGTACAGTTTTGGTTGAAGTTTTTATCAAATGCCAAACGGCGTGATGGTAACGTACTAGATTCATTGCCGGGAAAGTCAGTGTTCAAATCCCTTTTTCCATATTTTTATTTTTTTATTTTTTTTCTGTTCAGTTTATCTATTTTAATTAATTGTATTTTGCACATGAAAAATACACTCATAATATCTATAGGAAACAAAATATAAAAATTTTATTGAAAAGGAACATAATATGAAAGAAACACAAACTTCATCAATCTTAACGTATCTCAAAAGTTGTTGAGTATCGACGCTTATAATGCTACATTTTCATAAACAGGAGAACGAAATCTACCAATATGCAAAGTTTCGAGAAAATCTGAGAACCCATAACCACGTCCTCTCCTTGTAAGTGTCAGTATATCATCACCAACTTATTAGTATTATTAAAGGAGGAAACCAATTTTTCTTTAATTCCAGTGTCTTGTAATTGTAGTTTTGTAATAATCACAAATATGTTCCGTTTCTTCCAGGGGGCATTCCCATGTAAAACCGAGGGTTCACTAACACTCGGCCATGAATTTTCGGGTACAATCATCACCATCGGCTCGGAGGTCACAAATTTCAAGGTTGGCCAAAGAGTGGTTGTCGATCCCAACTCTGGTTGCAACAAGTGCGACTGCTGTCACAGTGGAACATACCAATTTTGCAGTACCGGTGGCTTAAACACTACCATAGGGATTTTCAGAAATGGTGGGTGGGCCACTCACGCCCTCGTACCTGAATCACAGGTATATTTGCAAAAATCTCGGATCATTAGATTGCAGATGTTCATAGAAAGTTAACACTAACCGTACCGTGCACCGTGTGACTGGTACACGTTGTTTTATAAATATTACACCACTGAATTTTTTTTAGATTTCTTGCAATTTTTATAAACAACATTTGTATGAAGAAATTGATTTAATAATATCTTGTAATTTCAATAATTTCAAAATAAATAATGTAAAACCTTTCATTTTACCGGTCGTGATACGGTTACTGTTAAAATTGTCTGTATATTAATTGCAAGGTATGGAAACCACGTGCACATTGATTCTTTTCGTGAAAAAGAATTTATTTTAATATTTATTATTTATTGTATCGCCTTGCCTCTCGAATTTGGCGAGGAGTCCCCCCTTCGCTCTTATACAATTTTATATTATCTTGTGTTTCATAAATAAACTATACAATGTATAAAACTACTAATTTTAAACAAAACATAACTCAATTGTTCTTACAAATAACGATTAGTACACACAAATGATATATGTAGCGCAAGAACACTGACATATATTTGTCCAAATGGTATGCGGGTAGAGTAATTTATCAGAACGGCGATTCATATTCGTAATGGGTTTCGTTATGGCTCACATATGAAAAATTAATGACAAAAGAGATGACTTTATCTCTTATCATAACCAATACAGTACAGTACAAATAAAACTTTTATAAAATTCAATAGTTTTGACAACGCGAATCTATTATACAATCAAATTTTTGTAAAACATTATGCATCGTCCACATTTTTTAAATAACGTTTAATTTTGTACAAATATATTTCATGCAGTTATTCATCAACCCAAAATTTACTATTATATTCGTACGAAATTTTACTATTATCATTTATTAATTACATCACTTTAACACTGGAACTACCGATCCCTAAACGAGATTGACGTATATTCCTTTATAATAATAACAGAATTGAATTTATTCGGATTTTTATGGTAAGATCTACTTGTATAAAGAAGTATACTATCAAATTTTTCAAGAAAATATTTCTATAACTCCTCGAATTGTAAAAGAAAATATCTGGAATCCGGAATTCTAAAGGGCTCGGTAGTTCTAGTGTTATTATAATAATTACGGTGAACTTTGTTTTCGACTCTACTTTCATCTATTAATTAAGATATTTTAAAGTTTAGAAAGAATTTGAATACAATTATCAAATTGTATAAAAACATGCATTTTATTAATTAATTTAAATAGATGAAATTAATTAATAAAATTATACAAGGAATTTATAATTTCCCATTAAAATCAGTTTTCAGAAAATATTCTGCCAAATATAATTTTATAAACTCATCTGTAGTCTAACAGTGATCACTGGTCTGCGAATTTTATACATTCAGGACAAAAATTAGTAGATCAAAAAGTCAAAACAATAAAAACATATTGAAAGATAAAAAACCTGCAAAATTTGAATACAATCTTGTTACTTCCACAAAGTAAATTATTACAATATCGCAGTATCTCATGCTAGGCTTACAACATGAAAAGATTGAGTCACACAATCAAGAGCAAGGTAAAAGGTTCACGTGTAAAGGTCGCGATCAACATCCCGACAGTACTCCATAGAATCACGTTTAAAAATACGTTTAAAAAAGCAGTTCGCATTGCACCATGATTGGTTACTATCCAGCAAACGGCCCAGTAAACTTCGCGTAGTTCGTTTTAATCTCGTGCGATGATAGAGATAAGTCCAACCCTATCGTAGGTCATCTGAATCGCAGGGGACCGAGTTCGCGTTTATTTTTAAGTGGCGTTTAATTTCGTCCCGCGTCTCACGAATATACATAGAAAAATAATGTAGTCTCCGCTGTTCCGATCTCTGATGTATTTTTTCACATGGTACTCTATTATGCATTAAAGGTTTATGTTGTGCCCGATGACGTCGAGCTGCATCAAGCCGCCCTCACCGAGCCACTGTCCTGTTTGGCTCACGGATGGGACAAGATTAATCCTGTTAACGTCGGTCTTAATGTACTTGTAATTGGCGCTGGTATAATTGGCCTTTTGTGGGCCAGCCTATTACATTTACGCGGTCTCAGGAAAACCGTAACGGTCAGCGAACCTCAAGAGAAACGACGCCTCATGGTACCAAACCTCGGTAATCACACAACACTGAATTTCATTGAAACTATCCTACCAAATGGAGAAACATTTATAATAATGGCAACAAACTTGCATCGCCGGTTCTCAAAACGTAATCGAATCATTTACCTTTCGCGGTTAATATTAACCAAACTGTTTTCTCTCTTTTATTCCGGATATTTATTCAATATCATATTATTCAACTATATTTCCATATTTAGCTTTGCTAGCCTATACATACAGGGTGAATCACCTAATGTTTACACCTTAAATATCTTTGTTGTTTCTAAAGATACGTAAAATATGGTAAGGACAAAGTTGAATGGTACAGTGGTGCTGACACGATGACAAAAAGAATGTTGTTTTTATGTCATTATTTTAAAGATATCAAGGTCACCTTGACTTTTTTAAATGGAACCACCCTTTTTTTAAACACCTACAATGATAGTCCCTTTCACTACGAATTCAGTGACTATAATTACTCAAGGTCATTCAAGGTCGCGGACAGAGATAACGTATAAGATTTAACATCGATACATGCCTGTAAACGGGCTTTGAAGGAATGTTGGACTCTGTCCGCGACCTTGAATGACCTTGAGTAATTATAGTCACTGAATTCGTAATGAAAGGGACTATCATTGTAGGTGTTTAAAAAAGGGTGGTTCCATTTAAAAAAGTCAAGGTGACCTTGATATTTCTAAAAAAATAACATAAAAACAAAAATTTTCTTGGCATCGTGTCAGCCCCATTGTACCATTCAACTTTGTCCTTACCATATTTTACGTATCTTTAGAAACAACAAAGATATTTGAGGTGCAAACGTTAGGTGACTCACCCTGTATAGAACAGTTGAGGAATAATACAATACAGTTGTCGTTATTAGACGATTGCAGAAGTTTATACCGGATTTGAAGATAAAAGACTTGTTAATCAATTATAATAGTATCATTTCCTACAATTGTCTTTTAACGTTGAACTAGCTAGTGGATTACTTTTTCGTAAAAACTGTGCAACGCAACTGCGCCTGTCCTTGCTTCCGTTGAACTCACCCTCCCCACTTATGCATTCGGTCCCGATTGCGGACGCTTAAGTATGCACCACTGTAAATACTAATATAACTTGCATGTTTTCCAGATTTGGGTTACGACGTAAAGAGTCCAGATCAATTAAAAGTAGGATACGATTTAATTGTTGACTGCAGCGGATCAGGTCCAGCCATGCAGGCAGCTGTACCATTGTTGCGATCCGGTGGCCGTTTATGCGTCTTCGGCGTCAGCAGTCCACAAACAAAATTTACCATCGAGCCATACCAGGTAATTACTGACAATGTGTCACGTTTATGCCATCGTTTTCCATGCAATTGAGTCATTATATTTCCGTTAATGGTCCGCTACTACAACGAGACTACATTGAAATTTTTGTCTTCTTTTTTTTAGATTTACAAGAAAGAATTAAGCATTGTCGGTGTAAACATAAATCCTTTTACATTCCCGGAAGGAGTGGCTCTATTAAGAGCGATGGCTGATAAATATCTTGATTTTAATAAGTTAGGTATCAAGGTATATGCTTTGTCTCAATATCGCGAGGCTCTGGAAGCACTGAAGAGTGGACAGGTCAGCAAAGCAATATTTAAAATGTAGAAGAGAGATTCAACAATAAAATAAATATTTGCAAACCTCGTTCATTCGATAAACTTTGCTCCAGATCAATGTTCGGAACAGGTAGAAAAGTTAAAACAGAAATGTGACGCAATTCTCATTTATTAAAATTCATATTAGTCTAGAAGTAAATATAAAATTGCAAACTCGTAAAAAGGTCATACAAAATCTTACTTAATGAGATTCTACGCTTCTGCCCTTACGATACTTGCGCACTCACTGACAGTGACAAGAAGAAAAAAGATCCCTGTTATGAGTATGCAGTCTATGCGCAATTGTTAACACACATAAAAACATATCCTAGTCGCAATTGTATAAATAATTTTGTCTACAATATACAACCATTAGTCTAGTCCTAAAAACGAATTACATGCTTTGCATATCATCACGATCCAAGGTACTAACGTTTATTAGTTAATATCATTTATTTCTTGTTTGCCGAACATTACATAACAAGGCAGCTATAGAGTATTGCTAGTTCGAATTTTTGCATTATTAATAGAGAGATTAACAAGATTTAAGTATTTAAAATTGTATTGCTGCACTTTTGAGCTCCTACCAGAGCTATCTGGAAGGTTGTATTGATACACTAGTAACATTATTATCAATCACTTCCTTCGCGTCTATCAGTTGTACTGACACAGGGCGTTAGGCAACAGGTAGGCGAAAATCTAAGGGATTATTTTTATAAGAATACAAGATGAAAATTAGAAGTCAGCACTGTGTCTACCTTTCATGCGGTAAGTCACTGTCTGCGCTCCTCTTAATCCGACTTAGGTGCGCTACTACTGCCGGATCGTTATTTTTTTAAATCTTGATTTTCATCTTACACCCATCTACCACCTATTATCGAACACCTTGTACAGACGAATTATGTAATATACATATGTATATATATACCTCGAACTATGGGTACGCAGTAATATTACTTTTTTCTTCTTCACTATGTATCACTACATACTTCATCTGGAATGTTAGTTTGTACCTTGCCAACAACTCTTATGGCTGGCCCCTAATAATTTGTATAATATATGCGCTAGTAATCATCCAATTTTGGTTGTAACTACAAAAATAATCATCTAAAAAGTGTTAATTCTTCGGATTTGTTCATTTTCCTGATTTGTTTTTATCATCTCAAAAGTGTTAAAAACAAATCAGGCCCCTAATGTTATCGATGCTGTTTCTCTAGTATCTATTGAAAATGATGAACCACAGTACTATCAGCAACCATTCAGATAGGTGGCACCGACTTGCTGCTGCCCACCGAAGTCCCGAGTAGTTAATATTTGGCGTGGAAATTTCTGCAAATTACAACATTGCCTTTTAAACGGAACGCACTACATCGTTTAAAGCGTTTTGCTCAAATTTGATCATTGTATACACAAAGCTGAGAAAAAACATTTAGCACCATACCTCATGACAACTGTAAGCATTAAAACTAAGGCTACCAAAGGTCCTGAAGACAATAGTATTACTCCAGCCCCATAACGGGCTTGACCACAAGCTGGTGGACACACAGGGACAGTTGTTTCTGCGCAGAGAAACAAGGAAAACTCTAGAACATGCTAACTACTAAACTCAATATATGAATGCATTGAAATTAAATTCGCAAAATCAAATAGAGATGCTTATAAAAGCAAACGCATGAAATAATCAAATATCGTACATAAAATCATAGAAATTCACATGTACGAAAAAGTACGAAATGAACGTTTTTACATTATCGTGCACAGACAATATATACATGTTCATCTACTCTACATCTTCATATACCTAAGATCACAGCAAGAATAAGTACTTTGATATCTTTTACATTGATATTTACGAATAATGAGTAAATATTTGTGTATAATTTGAAATACGTACCAAACAGTTCTACCTTCGTTTCTGCAGTACCTAATTTATTAGCAGCTCTGCAGGTATATTCTCCGAATTGTCTTTTCTCAATAGTAATCACTCTAATCGTTGTATCAGTGTATTGATCGGCCGTCGCAAAATGCGATATACTATAATGCTGATTATTAGATAATTGTACATCATCCTTTAACCAAAGGATAGCTGGTGGAGGATATGCCTCTACGTGACATTCTAAATCCATATCATACTGTAAGGCTTGACCAAGACGTGGTCTAGGTGCTGTAATCACAGGCGCAAATTCAACTTCAACATTAATATTACGTCTAGCTCCACGTCCTACACCATTTTCAGCAACACAATAGTATGTTCCACGATCTTCTTTGCGAATTGCAGGAATTTTCAATGTGTTGCCACTGGAATGATTTAATTAATGAAAATAGGTTCATAGAAATATCTGAAGAAATCAAAAATCTGTCCCGTACCGATAAATTGATCCACCCGTTGGTAAGATGGCATTATTTTCTCTACGCCATGAAATTCTGGGTGAAGGAAATCCACCAGCATAACAATCAAGTTGCACGGGTTGTCCCTCACTGACAACAAGTGCTCTGGTTGAATTATCGCTTATGACAGGTGGTCTACGAACTTGCAGTTCAACATTTGCAGTTACATAAGTAATTGAAGATATTATTATTTTACATTGATAAAATCCTGCATCAGTTTCTTGTATATCTTTTACCTGAAATATTTATTTGTGACATTGACAGTTGTCATTAAATTTAAGGAAAGTTAAACTTAAAAGATTCATAACTATTCGCCTGTAGTCATGTTTTATCAGCAAATTACCTGTAATATAAATGTAGACGTTGCCTCATCGTATCTGAGGGCAAATCTAGTGTCCCTTATGATCAAGGAACTACCATGTGATAGTGGCATTTGTTCATTTGCGATATCTTTATTAATTTTTGTCCACAAAACTGGATATTCTTGTGAATATTGAACAGAGCAACGAAACTCTACAGTTTCTCCAATATCTTTTATTTGTTCTTGAGAAATGTATGATATTGTTGGTGTACGTTGACCCTTTACTGAAAAGATAATAACATGTTTATTAGCAAAAATTCGACTGCCGTTACACATAAAAATAATATAAAACAAATCTGAAACACGATCTATCATGTGAGCTTTTACATAATTATCACATAATTTTATTCGAATGCATACAAGACGCTACAAACATCTGATTACATGAACGAGTTTATCAGCATTGCGGTCACGATTAATGAAACGACTTCGATAATAACATATCGAAAGAAAATAAAAATGTAGTATTACGTACAAAACGAGTACGTGCAAGTAGATCTTGTAGTTCTTTACCTGTTTGTAAAAAGGCAAACGCCAGAAACGTATAAACAGTTTTCATTATGACACACCCAATGCTGTTCAACGACGCCCGAATAATCTTCACCTTTTTTTGTGTGTGCGTTTATATCCACTTGTTTCACTGAACATAGGATAATATCTTGTTACTACATTTACTGGACGCGTCTAGAAAAAATATTGCCAAGAACGACAATCCACGTTAACAACAATTTGGGTACCTTCAGCGCTGTTGTCAAACAACGCAAGTGGATACGAATCAAAAGGAAGTAATGCTCACAGGTGTCTGTTGACCGAAAATAAATATGGCGAATGACGCTACATCTCTGATCAAACAAAATTCTAAAACCGTGTAAGTACTTAATACAAATTAACGTAATCCACATGTATTTTATATAATATATTTCACTATTTATTTAAATGTTTTGTACACACATTTCTATACCTTCGCCTATGAAAACTCTAATTGTGCACAATAAATAGTTGCAAATATGACTCGCTACATTTCTTCTTTGTAATTTGCTGTTACAGAAAACTGTTATTTTCAACGTAATTTTAGAAAACTTAGTTCTAATATTCGAGTATCTTGCAATTGTTTACTGAAACTTAGCACTTTTTAAATATATTTACAGATAAACTGTAAACATTTAAAAATATACAATATTGCAGGGTGCGATATAGTATGCATATAATTTATACGACTTAAATTCAATAGATCTATATTGAATAAAATATGAAAAGAATAGTATATATGTAATGTATTAATTGCAAAATCATTGTATAAAAGTTGTAATAATCATGTATGTAATCATTGCATTCCTCAATTATACATTTCATAATGAAGTTTAAACTTCGACTGTTCATCGTTGCATACCCAGATAGCACTCGGACGTCCCATATAATAATTCGCACGATACATACATTCTTCGACTAGTTTTCCACTTATTTCCGATCTTCCATCGGATGTTTAACACGTTTGCGACGGGATGTACCACCGGTGATACACAAACGGTTCATTTTGATCAGGTCCCGTCGTGAACGTGTTAAATGTTTACAAATTGTAAAATGTGGATAAGGTCAGAGAGGAATGAGAGAACGTGCTTACGCCCGGGATTTTGTCGTGCCTGTGGCGTGTGTTCCAGAATAAATTAATAATATTAATCTTCCACACTTACAACTCCGTATTTAATTCGGTAGTTAAATTATTTATGGATAAATTGTTTTCTTAAATATTTAATGAATTTGAGACCATGCTTCTTTGAAAGTTTAATTTGATCTGTTTATTACAAAACACGTTCGTTAATAGGAAACAATAAATAAATAAATTAATATTTACAATGTGATCAAAATAGTTTAACATAATTTAAAATACATCAATATTATCATTCTCGATAAAATAGAAATCTAACATTATCAAAATAGAAATTTACATTATTTACATCCGTCATATTATCTACATCCGCTATATGCCCGGTACAGTGCTGCCGCCTAGTCTAAATCTACCCTGGATCAGATCCTACCTCATCTTTTTACTCCCTCTAACGTATGAATCAGAACTAGCGCCCACCAAATATTCAATTTGAACATAAAATAATGTTTTAATAACGAATCAATATGCAATATGTATCATACATCTCAGAATGTACATCATCTTTCGTCTGGATCAGAACCTACAGTTTAATTGTTTTATATAAGTAGATAACTATATTTTATATAAAATAGGTAACTAATAATAAATTAAATACAATATTAATTATAATGACAAGTATTTTAATTTTTTTGGATTTTTTAGTTCCAAACTTTAATTCTAAAAAATGAAAAGCCCGAGGAAGTTCGAAAATATGCAGATTTCACATTTATCAATAACTATTATCACGGCAATCGAAATCTACCGAAATTAGTTTGGGTGGGGAGCGTTGCGCTCCGTTGCGCGCTGCGCATCACTGCCTACCTAAGCCCGCGAAGCGCGCTCAGTCAGTCAATCGGGCCGGGCCCTCCGGCAGGAGCGGATGGGCTCCGGGACCAGGAGGGTCTTCGGCTACCTTGGGCTGACCAGGGGTCCTCCAGCGGTACCCTGGCCTCTCGTGCCTACCTTGAGGATGGTCCTCCAGAGCTACCCTTGGCTACCTCCAGCTGGCTTAGGGTGGACCAAAGGTCAACCACCAGTGGCCTACCCTGGGGTTGACCAGTGGTCATCCAGAGCTACTCTGGCCTACCCTTGCCTACCCCGAGGTTGACCAGTGGTCATCCAGAGCTACTCTGACCTACCCTTGCCTACCCTGAGGCTGACCAATGGTCCTCCAGAGCTACCCTAGCCTACCCCTGCTTACCTGCAGTTGGCTTAGGGTTGACCATGGGTCCTCACCAGTGGCCTACCTTGGACTACCCTTGCCTACCCCGAGGTTGACCAGTGGTCATCCACAGCTACTCAGGTCTACCCTTGCTTACCCTGAGGCTGACCAGTGGTCCTCCAGAGCTACCTTGGCCTACCCTTGCCTACCATCAGCTGGCTTAAGCTTGACCAGGGGTCCTCCACCAGTGGCCTACCATTGTTTATCATGGTCTACCTTTAGCTAGCTTAGGGTAGTCCAAGGGTTATTTAAAACTTCCTTGGACTACTCTAAGCTAGCTCGGGGGGAGCCATGGTGTCTTCAATGCTGCCTTCGTTTTCCTTCGGTCCTGAGCCGGTCCAGCTTCAATATCCGGCATGAAGTCAGTACCATGCTGATCGGTTCAGAGAGGGCAATCATTGCATTGGCTTCGCATCTTTGAGTGAGTCATTTCGTCACTACCTTGTCACTATACTCGTCTGTAGAAGTAGTAGTATAAAGTAGTAGTAAAGTGTAAAAGTAGTTAGTTGCATGCATGGGCAGGCCTCGCCGCCCCAACGATCAGCCGAGATGGGAACGTCCGCGATTTGCACTAGCGTTGCGACAAAACCACGCGTTGCATTAGTCGATTTTGAACAGAGATTAAAGTTAACATTACAATATAGATTGTTTAGAGCGTAGCGTTGCGAATCACAAATAGTCGCGATTCAAAATTACATTTCATTTTGATGACCGCGCTTTTAAAGTTCATATTGTTGTCGTTTTACTGACAATGTAAAGTAATCGTTTTTTGGATCTCTGTTCGTTGAATTAGCGTTGCGCACAAAAAGTTCGCGTTTGCTTTCGAGTTTTTCGACTGTTCAGGCTCCCATGCTCGAGCTGCAACGATTAACTGTGAGATGGCCACATCCACAATTTCGAGTGGCGTTGCGAGCCAAATTGTCGGGATGAGGCCGAAACAAAAAGAAGTGGCTTCATACCGAAGGTGTCTGACAAACTCTCATTCAAGAGGGCAATCAATGCAATTGCTTCGCATCTTTGAGTGTGAGTCATTTCGTCATTACCTTGTCACTATACTCGTCTGTAGAAATAGAGTAGTAGTAAAGTGTAAAAGTAGTTAGTTGCATGCATGGGCAGGCCTCGCCGCCCCAACGATCAGCCGAGATGGGAACGTCCGCGATTTGCATTAGCGTTCCGAAAAAACTACGCGTTGCGTTAGTCGATTTTGAACAAAGATCAAAGTTAACCTTCCTTCCAAATATAATGGTAGTTTCTATCACCGATATAGCTTGTTTAAAATATAACGTTGCGAAACAAATAGCCGCGATTCGTTTTACACAAACTGTAGAGTAATCGTATTTTGGATCTCTGTTCATTGAATTAGCGTTGCGCACAAAAAGTTCGCGTTTGCTTTCGAGTTTTTCGACTTTTCAGGCTCCCATGCTCGAGCTGCAACGATCAGCTGTGAGATGGGCACATCCGCGATTTTAAGTAGCGTTGCAAAATGAATTAACATACGCGTTGTAGTAGTATCAAAATTCAAAGTTGATTAAAGTTCGAGTTAACGGTGTTAATAAATAGTCGTCTTTTAAAATAGTTCTAGAGATACCGATTTAGAATTTCGTATGTTAGATTTCTAAATTTTTATTGAAATAGCTTTTTGAACTTTGATTTGTCGAATTAGCGTTGCGCATGAAAAGGATCGCGTTTGCATTAGAATGTTTCGACATTTCAGGCGCCCATGCTCGAGCTGCGACGATCAACTGTGAGATGGGCACAGCCGCGATTTCGAGTAGTGTTGCGAAACAAATTGTTACACGCGTTGTAGTAGTATGAATTTTTAAAACTAATGATATGTCTAGTTAATGTTGCAAATAAATAGTCGCAATTTAAACTAATTGTAGAGATACCTGTCTAGAATTTTTGACGTTAGAGTTTCCAATTTCTTATTTAAATAGCATTTTGAATTTCGATTTGATGAATTAGCGCTACGCATCTAAAGAATCGCGTTTGCATTAGAATGTTCGACATTTCAGGCGCCCATGCTCCAGTTGCAACGATCAACTGTGAGATGGAAACATCCGCGATTTCGAATAGCGTTGCGAAGCAAACTGTCACACGCGTTGTAGTAGTATCAATTTTTAAAGTGGATTAATTGTCTAGTTGATGTTGAGAATAAATAGTCGCGATTTAAAATAGTTCTAGAGACACCGGTCTAGAATTTTAGACGTTAGAGTTTTAAATTTCTCATTTAATTTGAAAGAATCTTAAAACGTAATTTGTAAGAATCGTCGTTGTAAGAAAGGTAACCAGCACAATTCGCAAAGTGCAATAACTTAGTTGATAACGTAGTGGATAATGTCGAGCCAATAGCTGCACATTTAGAATTTTCGTGAATAAGTATTTTATAGTTTAATGTAAGGCTTAATACTTTCTTCGTTCTCCTTTGTCTCAATTTCAGCATTTCTTTTCAATTAACAATCCAAATACAGAGTTTCTTTCAGAATAGATGTACCTTCAACAAACATCTTCAATATTAATTTTTGGATTTTTCATTGGAATATGGTCTTGAACTTTCAAAATTCAATCTTTCAAATTTAATATTTTTGTCTTGAAATTATCAATTACAGAATACATATACTTTCGATTTCAGAATACGTATACTTTCGATTTCAGAATACGTATACTTTCGATTTCAGAATACATGTACTATCGATTTCAGAATACATGTACTTTCGATTTCAAAATACATGTGCTTTCGATTTCAGAATACATATACTTTCAATTTTAGATTACATATACTTTCAATTTCAGAATGCATATACTTTCACTTTCAGAATGCATATACTTTCAACAAACACCTTCAATATTAATTTTTGGATTTGTAATTGGAATATGGTCTTGAACTTTCAACGTTGAACTTTCAACATTCAACTTTCAACATTCAACGTTCAACTTTTCCAAATTAATATTTTTGTCTTGAAATTCGTATTCCTCTGTTCGGCGTTCCCTCAGGGGCTCACTCACGGAACGGGGCCCGTGAGTGGGTACGGGGTGTCGCGTCCCCGGGGCAACCCGAGTCGCTTATAGGTCGTTGCGTCCAAAATTTATTCATTGATTTGGTTTCGATTTGGTTTTGATGTGGTTTCGATTTTGGTTTCGATGTGGTTTCGATTTTGGTTTCGATGTGGTTCCGATTTGTGTTCTTCTCTTGTATGTTGATTCTCGCCTTGTATTGTGTATAACAATAATTGGTCCGTTTCCGTTAGAATATAACAGCTCATCATCTTCATCGTGGGACGAAGAAAATTCATCGAACGAAGACTCCGAATTATTTATAAGTTAGTTTTATTGCGTGCGTTAGTTTTTAATATTGTAAATCGTCGTTGTAATTATGTCGAGTAATTATTGCCGTAACTTCACTTTGGTCGCCCCGTTTGCTGACTCCGACACAGCCTTCTGCTGTGTCGGCCTTGCTTGCAGGTTCTGAGCTGGTCCAGTTTCGGTATCCGGCGTGAAGTCATTGAGAGGGATGTCTAAGAGACTCGTTCACTCGTCTTCTGACGATCCTCTGTGTTAACGTAATCCTGGGCTAGTTATGTTAACGCTTGCGTTCTCATGGCCCCCAGTTGCGCCAGAAACCGTTTCACCGCATCTCTTTGCCATCTTTCTTGGTGATGGAGTGACGGGTATCGGGCTGGTCGGCTCAGGACTTGTAAGCACTGAACGCGTCGCGTCACTCTTGAACCAGAGCCTTCTGCTCCGATTCGATCTTGTTTGTCTCGTTGAAAGAATCAGAGCCTTCCGCCTGATTCGCCCTTGATCCTTCGTGGATCCTAGACTTCTTCTCCGATTGACACTTTGCCCCGCAATAATTACTCGACATACGCTAAATGGACAAGAAGTCTTTTCCATAAAAAAGACTACTTTTCCATTTAGCGACCTGCGAAACTTAGTTTCTAAAAATCTTCGTTGTAAGAAAGGGAGCCAGAACGAAGGGAGACTTCGTTTTGACTCCTTTTCGGGTCTCTTGTGCAGCAACCTCCTCGTGGTGAGACCTGGGCAATCGGTATTATCCACAATTCGTGAAATGCTATAACATATAAATTATAGCATTTTGCATGTAGTGGATAATATCGAGCTAATAGCTGCATATTTAGAATTTTCGTTAATAAGTATTTTATAGTAGAATGTAAGACTTTCTTCGCTTTCCTTTGTCTCAGTTTCAGCATTTCTTTTCAATTAACAATCCAAATACAGAGTTTCTAATTCAGAATACATGTACCTTCAACTAACACCTTCAATATTAATTTTTGGATTTCTAATTGGAATCTGTTGTTGAACTCCCAAAGTTCCTCTTTCCTATAATGATGTTCCTCCGATCGGAGTTCCCTCAGGGGCTCGCTCACGGGATGGGACCCGTACGGGGTGTCGCGTCCCTGGGGCAACCCGAGCCGCCTTTAGGTCGTTGCGTCCACAATTCATTAGATTCGAGCTTCATTTGATTTCGATTTTGTTTCGATTTGGTTCTCCTTTGTTGTCGATTTTGTTTCAACTGGTTTGACAGGCCACACTCGTGTGAGGGGTAGAAAGTCATATTTCATTCTAGCTTCATCGTCTTCTATTGTATGTTGATTCCCCCCTTGTATTGTGTATCACTATAATTAGTCTGTTTCAGTTAGAATGTAATAGCTCATCATCTTCATCGTCGGACGAAGACGATTCATCGAACAAAGAAAATTCATCGAACGAAGAAAATTTATTGAACAAAGAGGACTCGTCGACTGAAGACTCCGGATGTTGTATTATAATATCGCTTACATGTGTTTCATCGAATAATAGGGTAGCCATCGCACATTATCGCTGTCCAAAAATAGTCCGTGGGCGGAGGAAGCACCGAAGATTTTCTAATCACATCCCATAGTCTCGAAATACTTTCAAGCGCAGGAAGTATCTATGTATGTTCCCCCCACATAAAAAGAAAAAAAGTAGTTTTCTTTGGAGATTACTGCAGTCGGATTCCAAGCCGTTAACCCAAAGTATTAATAGGAGCCTAGATAATCGGGTTACGAAAATATTTAGATACGAAGAGATATACATACTAGGTTCGGTAATACACCATACATTTAAGCATATCCTTACAAATCTCATTTGAAATAATGATAAACGAATAAATATGCAGATCATATGGTTAAGTAGAGACTTTTATTATTAGTATAAATGGTATAAAGTCGAATACAATTAACAAAATCATGTTCCGGATGACGGAGCAGATACATTTCTATTAAACATAATTTCTTCCTCTTTTTTAATTATATTAATTTATAGAAAACTCAAGAGCAACGTCAGTAGTGTAGGTATCGGAAGATATTTCCTTGATAATGAATATGCTTGAATATTATACAGACACCACACTCCTATTACATCCGGGTTTTGTACTTAAAAATAAATACTATCACCTACTGAGAAAAAGGACCTCTTTACTTCTTTTTTTTATACATTTGAAAGGCACGATAACGACTAGGTAGAAGTAAATGATACGCCAAAAATATTTCGGTCTTATTAAGAATGATTCCTCGTGCTACTTATTAAACAAAATAATAGTTAACTTTGATAGTAACCGACAAATTAAGTTTTGTACGATGTGCAAATATATAAATGCAATAAATCGTTTCAATAATCGTGAAACATTTCGTTATGTTTGATTTATACATGATATATTACAGAATAGTTGCCTTGTTGCGTTGTATATATCCCTAAAGCACAGTAATACCCCAAACTTGTATACAGATAATCGTTTTGTCAATTCCGCGAATCTTAACTATTGAGAACTACGAAACAAGTACATAGTAGGAACTCTCTGTATTTCTTAATCGTTGTCAAAGCTTTTCAAACTATAAAAAAAAGTTTCCTGGTGAAAGTGATGTTTATGTTATCTCGTACGAAGTCAATTGAACTATTTTGCAATAATATGCGTTCTATTGAGTTGAAAAAATTCTAGCATACTATTAAAAAGGTTAAATCAGTTTATGCATAAAATCGTTTTATAATTGTCAAAGTTTTTACAAACTTTTACAAGTTTTTTAACTAAATTATATCATACTAAACTTATTTTATATATTTTCATCAGGAAAATGTTATATATTCTCACATTCGGTATTCTTCTCCCACTTCCCCCTCGTATTAAGCGTGAAATTACTACAGACCATACAAACTCCTAAATACGTACACAGACTATTCCGAAATCGGGTACAAGTTTTGAGGTATTATTGCGTGAAGTACTAATGGTGTTGTGAATTTCTCTTTTTCATGTCTTCTTTATTTTCTTAAGCAAAATATATATCAATCGAGACATTATTTATATGCATTCCTTATATGTGTGTATGTGTCGACAAAACTGGAGATTCAGTTATTTGAAATCGAATCTCGTAAAATGTCTTCCTGTACCTTTCAAGCATTTTTAAACGTGCTGTTGTTGTTCTTAAGATTATGTTTCTCTTAAGATTATTTTTATGGACTCGTTTTTACATAAGACGACAGAATTCATCTCCCTGTGGGTCGCCCTGGAACAGAAGAAAAATCACATCTCTGTAGAATAGATTAAATACGTATCGCATCGATTAACCCAGGCAACGTAACGTAACTACATACAATTATTACGACATGTTCATTAGTTACAACATTTTTATAGCACAGTTTAATGAATGTTAATCGTTCATGTTGGGACTGGCGAATATTAAATCATGCGTGTTCATTTGTGCATGCATATAAACATATAAATATATACACACACTATAATGTGTTCACGCATGTACATGATTTTTACACTCTTAACTTTATGGGATGAAATATTATTCAATATGGTTTACAAATATATTTTAGCACCCAAACCTATCTCCAATGTGATTGGTTAGCAATGATATCATTAATATCAACTGATATCACATCATATATGTCACCAATGATGTTTCATTGGTACAAATGATTTATTTATTTATATATCGAAAAGACAATGTGGTTAACTAATGAAATGTTCATATTTTACGATCACATTATCTTGAAACACTCATGATGTTTTAGTGAAGCGTGAGCATGAAAATAAAATGCTGTGAGGAAGAAAAAAAAACAAAGCCATTTCTTGTACTTGTAGAGCGAAGTATATTAACCATCGTGGCCTATTTTAACGATTGACAAGTTGAAAACAACTTACATAAATCGACCCATCAGTACCGTTCGGTCGCTCAGTTAATATGGGTAGAGATATCTTCTCTATGGAATAAGAAGATGGCGTTCATAACACACACCCCGAATTTATCATATACTTATTTTTCATATATTTAACAATAAAGCTAATAAGAAATAAACCATGAAACTTTCGAAAACAAATTGTAAATATAAAATTTTTACTAATACTCTAAGAAATTAAAATATTTTATAGCCACATTGTCTTCGTTAATTAAGCTTATAACAAAACCGCTACAAACTTTTGAGTTAGCTTTCACTCTATATATTTGCAATCAATTATGAAGTTTGAAAAACAAAAACTATTGATCCTAAGGAAATATAGCATTTTAATGTCTCAACCACGGTTAAAACACATCAAAATTGAATTATTTATTTACCTCTTGATGGTGAAGTTCCTCAGAAGATCTGAAACCTAAATTTTCTCTATGTCGAGACACGGTTGTAGATAGTTGCTGTCTTTTGCATTCTGATGTGGCCATTTCCTGTGTACAAATTAAGGCATTTTTAACATTTGTTCTGACCTTTACATTGATAGTCGCATACTAATTGTAATGATTATGACTTACTTCGCCATCGTTATTGAGAAGTGTAGTTGTCATCGTATCTGCTGTGAACCACTTCTGACTTTTCATAACAATATTTGACGGTGGTTCGTGAGAAGCGCCAATATCTGAAGACCATACCATTACTGTTGCCCCTGCTTCTATTTTCGCAGTACGGTGGAATTTAAATACTGTTTCCAAGGAACCAGCTTTGCGGATAATTTGCCATCCACTGAGACCTATTTCCTAAAGAAAACAAAAATAGTTTACGCGATTAGTATTATTGTGTTTGAAAGGTGGAACACAGTAACAATTTCCATCTTAATACATTCAAAAAACTATTTACAATTTACAGACGAAAGATCATGTTTCTTCGAAATATGAAAGGCAGCCATTACATATATTTGACTTTTGAAATAGTAATACTGAAATGCTTTGCTTTATACAGAAGAGCTGTAAATGGCATGTTTTATGTTGATCTTACCTTATTGCCTTTATTGGTAAGTTTCACGAATCGTCCTTGAGGATCAGCTTCTGAGATTTCTACATCCCCTCTAGCTGATCCACTTATACTGTAATCAGTACTACTGCGTTCTTCGCTTTCTTCTAATAAAGTACGTTTTCGTTTACCTCCTCTTAGTGGTGTATGTCTTGAAGGAGTGCTTCTACCACTCGCAGAACCTGCAGAACTTGACTGCATAGGGTGAATATTTAATCTGTGAAATTAAACGAAATTTATTAACTATGCAAGCCTAGAATTTGAAACGTTAATTATTACATATACATTGTTGTATCGTATTTATAAAACGATGTTATAATACCTCGCTTCCTCAGATTCCAAAAGTTTACGATATGCGGCTATTTCCAAATCAAGAGCTACTTTAATATCCATAAGATCTTGATATTCTTGCAGTTGTTGAGCCATCTCATTGCGTATACGTGATAATTCTGCCTCCAGGGATGCCAAACTTTCCGCATGGCGTGTCCTCTCATTTTCGCGGAGATTTTCTAGATCTCTGCATAAAATATCATATAACAATATAATATAATATAATTGATACAATGAATTAAGATTACATTATAACATGTGTTATGTAAATATTACCTGATTCGTGCATTAAGAGCATTATTAGTTGCTTCAAGTTCATTAATCTTTTGATTAAGTCCCTCAATCTTCGTTCTTGTCTGTCTCAACTCCTCAACAGCTAAACTAGCAGCTCCACTGTTGCGCTGAGCATGAGCTGACAAATTTTTAATTTTATTTTCATACAGTAATTCAATTTCTTCTCTATTAACTCGCATTTGTCCCTCATATTGATCTCGCAATTCTTGTAAAGAGTTTTGGAATTTAGCTTCATATTGTTCAGCAAGACGACCATCTATTTCGGAGATTTCAATCTGAAATATTGCATAAATTAGTAAAATTTATAATATTTAAAGGGTAAGTGAAATTTACAAAATGTATATAATTTAAATCAATATTTTATATAAGTAATTATTAAAAGATACTAGTTGCTTTTATTATTTTAGTTTTAGAATACAAACCTGTCGTTTTGTTCTTGTTTCTGTTAATTCTTGTTGGTAAATTTGATCTTTGAAACTGATGTCTTCTTTCAAACTCTGAATATTATTTTCCAGAACAATACGTTGTAAAGTTTCTTCGCTAAGATGTTTACGAGCATCTTCTAATTGTGCTTTTAATTTTTCTACTTCATCATCCAATTCTTTCTCTCTGTCAGCTAACTTTTTACGGTCTGCTTGAGAATGATTATACTGTGATTGTAAATCATTATAACGAGTCTCGTACAATACTAAATTTCTTTCTGCAATTTGCAGATCCATAAGTTTTTTATCTAATCTGAAAAAAATGATTAAATATTTACAAGAGTTATTAACTAACATGAATAAATAATTTGATATAATATAATTTAGTATTTCTAATGTTTTTATATGTTAAACTTTAAACCTTAATAAATTCAAGGTCGAGGCCTTTCAATTCAAATTAATATAGTAAAATATGCAAACAAAAAAATGTTATTACACGTACATGTATATACATTATGTATGTCATACAATATATTTCAATGTTTTTGGTTGTTCTTTTAATTTGTAAGATCTTCATTAATATCAATCATTCATGCATGCGCACCAATTTTAAACAACGTGAAATTCAGATTCAGTGTATAATTTAAAGTGTACGCAAAAGGAATGAATCCTTCAACAAAATTTCGATCATTCGCGAGATTCCGGCTGTCACGAAGAAGAGGTAAGCTCGCGTGTTTCTATTTCAGGCAACGACCCACATCGAGAATTTTTTACGCCGTACTGTCTCGGTTCGTCTTAATATTCCGTTGCCCTAAAGCTAACAGCCTATCAATATTATCTGCTCGTATCATTTAAATAAAATAAAAACAATGATTGACGTAATGTTTCACTGTTATGTGAAACATTTACGTAAGAATAATGATGTGTGTAAGAAACGGTAAAACAAATACTAAATACATATGTAGGTTTACTCAATATCGACATTTACGTGGAGCAGTTTGTTAATTTAAAAATGTCGCGTTTGCATTTCATACAAGGGCATATGCGGTCTGTCGTCATCGCTATTCCTTTTACGTGAATCGTTTTTTTCTTTCACAAATGCTACAGATGCAAGGTTGGCATCGTACGTTCGCTTCACGCGACGGTATCTGCGAGATAACTAAATCATTATTTTAAAGTAATTTCGAATTATCGTAAGTCCAAAGAAGAACCGAGAAAAAAGAATTAAATGTGAGAAAAACGAAGATACAAAAACTACGAAATTTGTTAGGTATTCTAACGGTAGATGCAGAAATTTTAATGGAGCGTCGGCTACATGATACAAAAAAGTGAATAAGGCAGGGGGTATTCGTTGACAGAACCCCTAACAGCGTCAACCAAGATGGCCGCGCGCTTTTAACCCGGATTTAACCGTATTCGAATAAATGTATATTCCAACAGACTGTTATGTTATAATTAAACAGCGGATCTTATACATTTATGACAAACTTGAATAGGTATAATGTAAAACGATAAAAACATTAGAAAAATTTAAAATGTTGTTATACTATTTTCAACCTATAAAACCTATTAAGAAAGAAAATCAATTTTTAATTCACAGGCAGTAGAAAATTTTTATTTTGCATAAAGATCCACCGTTTACACATGTGAATTAAAATACAACAATGTAAAATTTAGCTTGAATTGAATACATTGTATTGAACATGTACACGGTCTCGTATGCTAAAAATCATTACGGACATTATTTTTGTCCTCCGCTTCATTGATCGTAGGAAATAATATTTCCCGTTTGTTTCAGGATTCTACTCGTATTTTTATCGATTGCTCAACGCTCTCCGAAAGGAGGTCAATGTTTTCAGTCGAGGTTATACACGCAGTTGAAGATGACATCACCGCCGCATAGTATGCGTGACGCAATCGGTTGTGGAACGTCACGATTCAAGTTAGGCACACCCAAATATTCAAAAATTCAATGGTTACACCCTTTTATAAAACTTTTGCTATCTTACGTATGTTTTCAAATTATACTTCAGCCGTACATTTGAACCAAATAAAACGATACAAATCCAGTAATTTACTCGCAATACTTTTTCCTTGTCAATATGATGGAGAGCATTCATAAAATTGAACGCACGCTATAAATATAGTACGGTATACCTCGAAAATTTTTATCATTCTGCATTTACGACCTAAACGTACTGTGGGTACAACACCAATATGCTCTGGTCTGGATAACACGACGTACATATGTTGCGGTTCTTTGAATGAATATTACATTCATAAGCTTGTGTAAAAATGCTTTTTATGTGTAGCATATCTTACAAATGTAAACATTGCTTTATACATTATGTCTCAAATCTTTTAAAACCCATTGTATTTACATTAAATTTAAAGCAATTGAAGTGATTTGAAAATCAATACAAAGTATATTAATATAAATAGTCTCTACAAAGTTACAATTTGTTGTTAAGACTTGTTATTTATAAGTTTGTTATAACACCAAACTCATGCTGGTACAAAATAAACATTGACATGCGTTTCATGAAATATTCATGCAGACATTTGTGGTACTAAATGTAACCACTCTTTATGGAAACAGGAAATTATAGAAGTATTTATAACATGTAAATATTTTGATGTTGTAACCAATAGAATGTAAACAAACTTAGCTGCGCATGTACAAAATGCAATTTTAAGTACCCTACATCCTGCTATGTTAATTATTATACTATTTTCTACATTCATTTCATGATATACAGTGAAGAGCAATAGTGCATCAACAACGTTTGAAATAACATAACTTGAGAAGTTAAAAATGGGAAAAAATTGCAGTTTTTCATGATTTTCGACTTATAACTGTAATTTTTTTCCATGTTTAATCGTCGACAACTCATAAACCAATTAACCAATATCGATGAATTTTTCAGAATGTATATAATTTATTTGACCCTATATATAAGACACATTTTTGAAATTTTCAATACAGACCCAGATAAAAGAGTGGTAAAAATCAACTTTTGCTATTATTTTCGCGATTCCGACCAAATGCAATTTTTCCAAAAATTTTTACGCGTCATGTAATAAATTAATCCTTCTAACTTCTCAAGAACACTCAAGTCATTTGATCTAATTTAAAAAAATTTATGCTGTTTCTAATGGTGTTGATACACTTTTGCTTTTCACTGTAAACTGTACATGTATACAAACAGTATGTACATAGATACAAGATAAGACATTTGAAAATGTGATAGAATCATTAATCGTGTAAAAAGTGATCTTTTGTTAATACTTTCCTTATCTCATAATCTATTGACATACGTCTCAGAAATTTACAGAATAATCTACTATAATACAAAGTATGTACAAAGCATGGATTACTATACACACTGTATCAAATTCGTGACAACATATACTATACCCACAGTTTGAACTGTGTATGTAAAATATTTAATCAAACATAGACTTGTTTTGTGTAACAGACTCGAAAGATTGAAATAGTGCATCAACTAACACATTCGTGATACACGTTAAATGAATAAAATCCCAGGGAAATACTTACTTAGCTTTTAGTTCTTTGTTGGTATCCCACAATCGTTTGGCGTCAATCTCGAGTTTCGCCCGTTCTTTTGCGGTATCATCCAACAATTTCCTTGCCTCGGACAATTCGTGCTCGTACATCACCTTTATGTTGGATACTTCGCGGGTAATAGTTTCCTTAGTGGTCTCAACCTCCCGCGACAATCTGGAATTCTCCGATTCCAAATGTCGCACTTTGTCGATATAACAGGCCAATCGGTCATTTAAATTCTGTAAATCCTGCTTCTCTTGAAGGCGAGAGTAACGCGTTGGGCTTAAAGGACTACCCGGCCTCTGGCCGATTGGCGTTGACGTGAATTGTGGCGACTGCACGCTACTGCTCGTCATCGCCGTGCTCTTCTTTGCTGCTTTCGTTGACATTTTCTCACGATATTCGATCCCCTTTATTGCACTATCACTGATCCTCGCACTATCGAGTCATCAACTTGGTGCACGATAACACCGTGTCCGTGAAAGACGCTCAGAGCGATTTAAAAAACTACCGAAGCCCAATCTTCTTGCCTCAGTCAACGGAAGAACTGTTTAGTGGTGACGCCAACGTTAACGAAGCAACCTCCTTACAGATATCCTTATATTGTGGTAGTAAACGCAACAGAGCGCTCTGATTGGTCGCATTTCAGTTTACACTCGTGCTGCCCACCAATTGCTCGGTCTTTTCTTCGAACAGCTCACCAATGGGGAAATAGTTTGTCAGTTGCGAAACGCGTTGATCATAAAGACAGCTTTCACCAGAAATTCTACCGCGAAAAAACAACGGAGGATCTGAATATGAAATTGAAAATGTAAATTTCATAGGAAGCAATTTCATATACTTACCGTGGGTGTAAAAAGTATTCGTACACCTTTAAAAAACGAATAACTTTTTAAAAATTGAACTTTAGCTGTTTGAGATGTTAGAAGGATTAGTTTAGTAGGTAGTGTGTAAATCATTTTTTTCCACAAATTACTATTG
Source organism: Sphecodes monilicornis (assembly GCA_913789915.3). Classification (NCBI taxonomy): domain Eukaryota; kingdom Metazoa; phylum Arthropoda; class Insecta; order Hymenoptera; family Halictidae; genus Sphecodes; species Sphecodes monilicornis. Next base: position 7,934,549 of record OU565289.1, read on the forward strand.
GTCGGCATTGCGAAGAAAAAAGTAAAGATCACAATTTTTACCTTTTTTTATCTGTGTCAGTAATGAAAATTTGAAAGATTTCTTTCCAATTATAGAAAAGCTATTCATTTTGAAAAGTGTACAAATACTTTTTACACCTACTGCATGTATACTATGAAAACGAATGAGCAATAACTTTTTTATGTTGAATTAAATAACGAAAACATAATTGGGCAAGAATCCATTTTATCATTGCATATATGCACGGTAGAAATATGTAGTAAATAGCAATTTGCAACTTTACTTTTCAGCACATTACATATGTATTTTTATAATATATTATATACATACTGACACGTACATTCTTTACCTTGAAATTTTATATAATACATGATTTCAATTAAAACCGATTAAAGTGGGTAAGTTTAGGAATATTTAACTGCTTAAGGTAAATTGATTTGCAAGCATTATGAAAAAATCTAATAAGTAAGCATTATATGTATACATAACGATAATAGCGTAATCAAAACGAGTAAGGATATGGTTTACGGCAACTGCAAATAACAGACTGTTATCAATTGCTGTAGGATTTATTTTATCCTTTAATAGAAAACAGAAATGCCAGGTGCAATATACTAATATAATAGAACACTTAGAAAAAGTGGGGAAAAGGGACCAAAAGCACTAGCAAGATGCAGAAACTTTGATGAAGGAAACTGGTACCGGCTAGAAGAGGAAAGAAGGAAATGTATTATATGCAATTTAAATAGGTATAATAAAGCATCTATCGAAAGACTGCTATAAAGTAGAGGACAGTGAACTAAGGAGGAAATAGTAGAAGGTAGATTAAGAGAGGTTGTGGTAAACTGGTTGAGACTGATAGAAAATAAGCATAGAATGACAAACACAGGATGCTGTATAGTAATCAATAGTAATAGGATAAAGGAAACAAAGATAAGTATAGGTGTAGAAATAGGTGTAACTCAAGTATCAGTAAAAAAGTATGGAAGTGCGAGTATGTGAGCGTTTTGAGAATCAGTAAGACAAATTGTAAACTAACAAGTCAATTTCTGAGCTGTGAAACCGAAATAAGATATACATATTTTATCCTTTACATATTGTTCAGCATAGTTTTAAAAGTTTAAATATTAGAAGATACAATTAAAAAAACTATTAAATGTAATCAATTGTTTATTTATACTTCTCATTATTTTGAAATAGTGTAAATATTCGTCAATACGTAAACATGTATGTTTCGTATGTATCATGAAGTTTCATGGTATGTATGTAATATTTAAAGTTTTGAAATTACCACCAGAGGGCAGTAGAATGGATATTTTTGAAATGTCTATGGCAACTGGCAACTGTAGACTGTAGCTGTAGACGTTAGTGACTGGTGTTAATATTTAGTGTTGTGGATAATCTACGAGTATAAGACTATGATAATTATAAGAAATGTCAATGCTTAAAAACAAAAGCATGTGCGATCTTATAGATTTAAACAGTCCTGACAGAAAGGGCTTTATAGATTGTAGACTTGCATCGCCTTTGATTCCAGTTCCTCCGGATACGACAGGCGGTCATTGTAATAATCGTATCAATAATGCAAGTTCTCTAGTGACTGGAAAACGTGATAGTTTAGAGAACAATCCTTTTGATATGGTGCTGCATAAAACTACAGAGTACATACAGAAAAAAGATGACCCATTCGAGGTAGTTCTAGAGAAGGCACTTAAACCAAAATATAAAAAAAATCCTTCATCCAGGACATGTTGTGTTGACTTTACTGATGACTATCACCTCAAACCAAAGAAGAGTTCTCAGAAATTAAAAATGAACAAGACATTGGACGAAGCCTTGATTAACAAAGAACTGAGTCAAAAAAATTTATTTGCCAAGAAAATACCTAACGAACGTATAAAATTTGAATTGAATAAATTTGATGTTCAAACTGATGATTTAAAGTCTATAGATACTCCTCTTAATTTATCATTTTCAAAAAATAAATATGTTATACCTGCTATAGAAATTCAAGATGCTAATTTGTCCATTTTAAATCAATCAATAATGAATGATGCATTATTCGAAGAAGAAAGTGATATCTGCAGTGACAATCAGAATAAAAATTTAACGAATTTAAGGGAAAATATAAATAATATTAACTACTTTTCATCATCCGCTGCATTATTAAAAGCACCAAAACTTCAACGTTCTTTTTCACAAGGAGAGAATGTATTGCCGAAAAGGCCACAATATTTAGAACGGACATCGTTGTCAGAAAATATACAAACTGAACATAAAAACAACAGTGGCATATCATCTCCACTTGACTTTTTAAATGAAGGTTTTTTGAAAAGCGGCAGCATTGGTAGTTCTTTATTTTCAAGTTTGACAAGTATTTCTTCCATAACTACATTAAATTCTACTTCTTCTGCAATTAATACATCATTAATGGTATCAAATGGTACATTAAATAGAACATTTTTGGAAAGCTGTTCATCCGAAAAATCAGATAATACAAAAGTAAATGAAAACCAGAGGTCTACGAACGGAAGTGATTCTATAGTATCAACTTCAAAGGATTTAGTCAAACCAGTAACAAATAATTTAAATAAAACAATGTCTTCTATATCTGATTTAACAGACCGATTGAACAAACTTAAAGCAAATGCTTCGAAACTTCATGTTCCTGAAAATACTACAAACAGAGACAATGAAACCACTTCTAGCTTTTCTAATGATGTTAAAGAATGTGTGACTGTGATGGAAAAAACAGAGGAATGTGATACAAATAACAGGTTAATAGATGTTGATTTATTTTCACCAGAATCAAATTACAGTACGGACCAATGTAAGAGTTCTATTTCAGACACATCAACGGATTCAGTATTTCTTGTAAGTTTTTTCTACTGCTCATCAAAAATTAAATAAATAATATTTATTTTAAATTTGCAGGATGGGAACAAAGTAAATCAATCGATACTACATGAAGCAAAACTTCTTGCTAGAACTTTTGAAGAGATGGCTTTTAAGACGAGTTCAGGATGTAAGTTGATATTATCGTAGTTAATAAGAGAAGGAAATGTTAATTCAAATCTGTAATATTTACTTTAATATTTACTTTATTATTTAGCAAGCGTTGATGACTTGATTACTAGCAATCCATTATGGATATCCGAGTTACTTCCAGCATTTGATGATGAAGTTGATAATTTAATTGAATTGCCTACATCTCCTAATATAAATAATGTAAATTCAAAACATGGAAAGGTTATCCATAATAAAGATAATGTTTTACCTGAAAACGCGAATGAAGAACCTATTGTCAATAAATCAACAGAAATTATGAAAGATTTAGAGAAGGAACTAGTTGATCCAATACCTACTGAAAATCGTGTCACAGCGGCGACACTTTTATTGGATCTTAAAAAATTGCTTAAAACGGAAAATAATATGGAGGCAAATCAATTATTGGAGAATTTGGAGAAAGTTTTGTGTATTAATTGGGAAAATAATACCGAGTTATTAACTACTTATCTTAATCTAACTAATAATTTAGCAAAAAGCCCACTCAAAGCAAATAACAATCTAGAAATAAAAAATGTAGCAGAAACTAATATGGAATGTAGTCAAGAAAATAATGTTACTGGCGATTTGCCAGAAAACGTTAAAGAATCAGCATTTGGTAAAAATTTAAATAGTAACGATTCAAGCATTGATAAATCCTCTGCTAATAGTCAAAAATGTTTAAAAGAATTTAATAGCGAATTAAAGGAGTCAAACGATGAATTAACTATTAGTAACGAGAATAAAGAAACAGATCCTAATGCTCAAAATACGAATACTGAAAGTACTTCGTGCATAATGGAAAATAATAATTCTTTAAATGAGAACGTGGTAATGGAACTTCTTACAAATATAGGAAAATTATTAACTGGACCACCTCAAGAACATTCTACAGTTAATTTCCTTAAAAATTTTGGGAAGGTTCTACATTTGGTTTCTAGTAACGGTAATATAAATGAAAATATAAAAACGGTTAATAATGATATAGAAATTGAGCAAATATCGAAACCGTCTAAATTAAAGTATGAAAATAAAACGCATTCGTCAGTTTTATCAAAATCTGCCAACAGATTGAGTTTAGATTTGGAATCGAAAGTGAGTATTTTATTATGAAGAAGCAGTTACACATGTAATTTAACTAAACCGTTTATTTAATTTCATAGAAACAGCAAATCAACAAACCTCTAACAAGAAGGAGTATCTCGGTATCTCATACTCCACCGACTAAGAGTATACCAAGCCCATTATTGTCCAAGAGAAAAACTACAAATCAACTCAAAGAAGTTACAAAACGATTTCCTAGCGATCCTGGTTTCATTGCTCCAATTACGAATCAAAAAATAACTTCAAATGATAATAAACATAATTCGCTGCGAGGTAATATTAATAAATGAATGGATTATATTAATGTATCATTATACGGAAGTAATCAATTATTTATGTTTACTTTCAGACAGAGAAACAAAGTCAGTTACGACTACGAATGTTGACAAAGAAAAGTCTACGGTGGTTGGAGCAGTTAAAAATAAGTTAAAAAAGAAAATTGGTGGAGACATTATAAACAAAAAAGGGCCAATGAAAGCTATTATTCCTATAGGAAACATGCAAAAGAGAGGTATATCGATATAATAATGATTTTTTAAAAATAATGGTATTAATTGTCTTAAAATGTAATTTTTTTTAAATTTTTATTTTATAGACTGTATTAACAAAAAAATAAATCCGTCCACTGATACCACAACGCCACCCAAGACTCATAAAATAATTAGTAGTACACCTAATTCTATGGTTAATCAGAGTTCAGTAAAAAAACCTATGCGGCCTTTAAAACCCGTAGCTTCGTCAACGCCGGATGCTCAAAATGCAAAAACACGTAAAATTCCGCCCCAAACAAGTAATAACATAAATAAGCGCAACTTTGGATGTGATATTTCGCCTGTAACTACGCGTGTCAATGCTAATAACAGTAATGGTGTAAACTGTAGTCCAAAAAGGTACGTCTAATTTATTTACATTTTTCCATAAGAGTTACAATAGTGATTTATTTATTTAAGGTTTGGTAAGATACCATCACCAAAAAGGACAACTCCCAAGCGCTGTTCAACAGATTCTAGTATTCCCAGATCTCAGACTCCTCCTGTCAACAAAAAATTAAATTCGTCATTCGACGTTAATCATTATGAGCGATTGAATGAGTCGCCGCGAGGTTCACTATGTAAAGTGTCAAATTCGCAAAAGAATTCGCCAGTTTCTTTAAAAAGAAATGGCAATAATACACAACAAAGTCCTCTGAGAGTCAATAATAAAGTCATACATAAAGTGAAACCAGTCAATTTGGTATATACTATGTCTTATTATGATAAAGCAGTTCAAAGCAATGTGCATAATTAACAACAATTTATTTCTCAACAGATCTCAAAACTTCGGCGGCACAGTATTGGTCATAATATAACAGAAAAAGAAAATACCTATATCTAACTTATGAAAAGTATGATTTTGTTATCAATGAGGATTATGTAATTAAACATTTGGCGTGAGTATTTTTTACTTTTGTAACTTTTGTACCTATATATTTTACAATAAAATATTTGTTTCAACTATGAAGTGACTATTATCATTATTTTTAGTAGGGTACTGTAAAGAGAATTTTATCACTTCGTTTAGATTATGTTATAAAATAAATATACAAATTTTGTAAAGACCACTGATTATGTAGTACAGTTCAAGAAAGTGTTCGAATGCCTTCCTGATTTTTTTTAACATTTCGGAGTATTAAAAATTCCATATTGCAATTTTTTGAACATATCTTTTTCATGTCATTTAGTAAACCATTGCTTCTAATTGCTAAAAAAAGTCAGGTCGTGTGATCCGATTTTAAAAGTTATACTGTTTTAAAAGGCGTTCGTGAGCCACTGTATATATTTCTTTATTATACACATGTAGAGTATTTTGTCTAATACTATTGAAAAACATAAACTTATGTATTATACTAGGAGCATTGTTAAAACAATCGATCAGGAAGGAAAGATATTTAAACGTGCCACGTGCCGCACGTAACTTAAGATTTGCTTACGATCTGTTGCGTCAGATCCGTCTATCTGAAAACAGGCTTGAAAAGTAGCTACTCGGCCGGGAACGGGGACACCAGCGCTCGGGAATGGCCGATACGTCACGGTCGTTTCTGAAAACACAGACGCAGTGGCGTATCACGCGTAAATCATTGACCATGATTTTCTTCACGCTATTCCTTTTCATTTCGATCAGCAAACAAAATACATTTCATTTCGCACGATCCACAGTACGCATTACATTGTCATGAAATTCCTTAATTCCATGGTGTGACGACGAGCGTTTAAAGTCCGTAAAAGATATCGAATTTTAAATAAAGGAAATGTTCCAAATGTACCGATAGAAACGGGGAATCAATACTCGAGCGTAGAAGAAATAGAAAATTTCCTTCTATTTAATGTAAGCAAACGTTAAATTGCTTCGGGAACAGAGTTCCACAGGAACCGTTCTCTAGGAGCGGAGTAAAATTGTTCGAAGGAAAAAACGATTAAGCTTGGTGGAAGCGATGCGCAGAAGCCGGCTCCTTGGAGGGGTGCTGGCAAAGAGTATCGCCGCGCCTGCACGGGACCCGTCCCCGCAAAAAGTGCGCTCCGCGTGCTCCGTACTCCAGCGGCGGTCCGTCCACACTCGCGTGTAGCCGCACCCGGCTTGGCGCTCTTCGGTTTTCACTAAATAATTCGCAGCGACTTCCGCGAGGAAGGCTGCTCGTCGGTGTAAACGATTCTTTGTGAATCGCCGGAGGTGACGGTATCGGCGTGGTGAAGTGCGCCACGATTTGTACTTACGGAGTTCGATCTTTTTGGGCGTTCTGTAGGAAGGAGAGCTGGCGCGGCGCGCACGAGAGGCCGCCTCTAGAAAAAGAGCGCGTTGCGCTACATTGGAATACGCGATGCTCGGGAAACCGTAACCGGCAACGCAACGATATTCGAAAGGGAATCGCATCCGTGCTGCAAACGATAACGACCGAATAAAGGTGCGTCAAAGTTTTACAAGTCGCGGGTCACCGAGAAATTTTGGCCGGTCGAACCGGGAACAAGAAAGGGAGAAAGAGAGAGGGAGGGGGAGTGAGAGAGAGAAAGAGAGGAGGCTGGCGCGCGGCGAGGCCACCTCGGTAAAAGACCGCGTCTTGCGGGTACGGTGGTGTGCCGCGGTGCCTATTGTGCGATAAAATCATTGAAGCTTATCGACATTCGTGGAATCATTGTACTACATATCTTCGCAACGTACGGCGAAACGATAGATCGACAAAGGATTTATCGAGCAGTGTCTGTGCACAGTGTCAACGCGTTACCCGCGGACCTAAGTATACGGGGAAACGCAACCGGCGCCGATATATCCCGCGTGGTACGTATACGCACGCAGCGTACACACTTAAGCACGACACACGTAAGTGTGTGGCATTCGCAAAGTATTGTGGACTCGTGGAATCGTCGTTTGGTCGTGTGTATCGAAGTGGCCTGTCGCGAAGCGCGCTTAACAGAGAGATCCAACACCGTGGAAAACGTGTCTGCCGAACGCACCAAGAGAGAGAAAGAGAGAGGGGGAGAGAGAGAGGGACTGAGACTATCAGTGTACTGAGAGCGAGAGAAAGATCGGTGCAGGAGGAGAGGTATCCGTCGTGGCGCGATTGGCGCGTGGCGTAGACATTCGACGGTCACTTGGCACGTATGTAGTGCAATTATTCCCCGGTTATCCCGTTTCGTCCCCGTGAAGCAGGCATTATTTATGGGTGCATGGATCGGTGCATTTTCACGAGCGAAACAAAAGACGTGGAACGGAACCAGTACGAACACGGTTCCCTTTGTTCGGCACGGTGATACCTCGATAACGATTCGTTCGAATTTTAAATCGTGTCTCACGATTACCGGAAGGAAGTTACGTCGTACGCGGCTTGCAAAGTATACCGACATCGAAAGTGCGTGCAAAGGGTGTGAAATGCGTCGCGCTGCAGTTCGATGTTCGATCCAGCAGCGGCGGACGACCTGACTTTGTCAGATTGCCTCTCGACGTCGTCGTCGCTGCCGCTGCCACCGTCGTCGTCGTCGTCATCATCGTTGTGCACCTCTCGGCTTCAGTCCAACAATGGATCAGCGCAGCTGCGGTACGCGAATTCGAAATCCTCTCCCGGTAGCGAAACAAACGTATAGAAAGTGATCATTCATTCGCTCGCGATTCAGAACCGCATCGAATCGTTTTGCGTTTGGTGATTAACGTTACAAACGTTGGGACAGACATTTCGCCCGTTCTATATATGCGCCATAGATTTCGCACATTATTGACTTGGTCGATCCGTGCAATCGATAATATTGCATCGCGTTAACGAGTTTCTCTAGTTGCGTTGCCGGTTCGCCGTCAACAAGCGAATACGCGTGTAATCGTTGAATTAAGAACGAAACGAATCGTACGCGCATACAGATATGCACGCCGAGGCGTATACGTTTTATTATAAGACGTCGCTCGAATTTGTTTATGTATAAGCGCGAGTCTGCGCTTGATACGCGAGAACGGGCATCGGGTGTTTGTCGTCCTGCCTACAAGAATGATCGACGTTTTATTCTCTGCACCATTTTAAATGCAGCCGAACGGTTTCGACACTTGAGCGGTCGCACGGTTCATTAAAGCAAGTCGATTTTTTTTGTTTTAATAAGATAATGCAAGATAAATCTCGGATAAAACGCAATTCGAACTGAAGCGCAACGAAGCGATACGCGCAGAAAAATACAGAAACTTGTCGGTCGTTATGACATCGCGCGCGAATGATACAAACACCATAAAAACGCGTAGAAAGCACCGTGAGAATCGTTTCGACAGAGATATCAAACATTATAGAAACATATATTTGAAAATATCGCGTTGTATCGTAGAACGATCTATCAACGTATAACGATGCAGCAACACCGGGTAGAAACGCAAATACTCCACGAGGAGCAGATCCTGGAGGCTATAGATCAATTGCGTCGTCGTAAAGCGCGACCCGACGCCGATCGCATCTGCAATTATTTATTACGGAAATTCTCCGTGGACGCACGGGACACGATAGCCGATCTTCATAGATTGATCGAAGCGGAGAAGGTGATTCAGGTGGATTACAAAGGTAACACTAGTTACCGAAACGCTTCGAAATGGTCGCGATTGCAGCTATACAAAAATCGACCGGAGGGTTTTGTGAAGGAAAAGTTGAACTCCGGGATGGTGGCTGGCGCCGTGGCCGAGCTCGTTGTAGAAGAGCCGGATTACCTCGATCAGGGTGTACCAGCGTATAGGTTGATCGAGCAACTGCTCGATGGTGTTTCGAATCCTACCTCCAGGCGTATGGTTGAGGATTTCCTTGGGAAAGAAGTAGCTAGCGGAAATTTGACGCGTCTCTCGAACGGCAATTACTCGCTGGTGGCGACGTCTGACATGACAACTACTGCCGAACCAACGCATCGAGAATCTTTTACCCTCGAGAATGGGAACGCGCGACGCAAGGAATTGCACACGGTTTCATCGACGACGGGTGGTCTGTATGATTTTGACGAGACAGAAAACTTGACAATTACGGACTCTAGGTCAAACACACCAAGATCTTCGCGTCAAGCTAGCCCAAAGCCTGATCCACAAATCAGAAAGGAAGAATGTTTTGAAATAATCGTTGGCAGGAACGAAAATACCCAATCGTCGGTGGAACATGATTCTTTTAAGGAACAGGAATCGCAAGAACCCTCGCAAACGTCTGTCGAAGATGGAAAAGAAGAATCGAAAACTGCAGATGGTCAGTCGTATAACCTCAAAAGATCGTCAAAGGCTGAACGTAAACAGCGCCTACTCGTTCGAACAGATGATCCTATGGACATAGAGATCAAGTTTGAGGATTATCGGAAAGACAATAAAGAAGAGACGAATTCACAGAAGGAGAAAAGAGACGAGACTGGACACCTTAGCGAGGAACGGGAAGACGACGATGCGGGAAGAAGTTCTACTAATCCCTCGCCTACACCGTCGAGCGTTAATGTTGGTGGATTTCGCAGTGCCCGCAGGAAGGTACGCCTTATTTAGTTTGATAACTAAAAGTGTAATCGATATCAATTAGCGTATTATGTAAATAGGCATACGCTATTGAAACAACTGAAAATGTGTTGCAGAGAGCAAAAAAAGTATTTGATCCTTCTGACAATAATCTTGTAAAGCGGAAACGTGGAAGACAGCCTGGTTCTCAAAATAAGTCTACTTTGTCTCAAGAATCTCAAGACACCGTTAAACCTACTGTCAAAGACGGACCTTGCAGGCAATGTAGTCTTTGTGCCAAAGAAAAGCAAGAAAGCTTGGTTGCTTGTCGAGATTGCACCGTCAGAGGTATGTATCTTGTTATGATATTATTAGAAAAATTTTTACATTTGTTGCATCAAATTGAATTCAAATTTTTTTATAGCACATCCAAGTTGTATTTATAGTCCAGAAGAAATGCTTCAAAAGGTGGGTAGCAACTGGCAGTGTGAACGCTGTAAAAGTTGTACAATATGTTGTGAAACTTCGGATGCGGTAAGTTAATATTAAGGGTTATAATATTACTTTACTCTTTAAATATATCATAATTTGTTTTATTTCTTCAGGGTCCACTCACAACATGTTTTACCTGTGACGAAGCTTATCATTATTATTGTCACACTCCACGGATAATAATACCAAAATCAAATTCGAAATGGCAATGTAATGACTGTGTCCAGAAGCAATATAAACCGAGTATAAACCAGAATATTAATATGGTTACCAGCAGACCTGATACACCATCGAATCCACCTGTTTTACCTCCAGTTTTAAGTCCTCAAGTTTCACCTGCCAGAGGGTCCTCCGATCAAATGGAGGATGATGTTCCAAGAGATGGAATTGATCCAAACATACCCGATGCTTCAGATTGGACATCTGAACAAGTGTATCAGTATTTTGCAAGACTTTTTCCAAAAGAAGCTGAAGTATTCAGACAACAGGTAATTTTCCCATTTCTATTTCTTCTTTCATAACTTATATATTTAAAAAATTTTATTAACCGTCATCTTTTATTTACATGTTTCAGGATATCGATGGTCACTCTCTATTATTGATGAAACGATCTGATGTTTTAAGTGGGCTTGATCTACTTCTAGGTCCAGCATTGAAAATATATAGACATGTATTGAAACTGCAAGTGAGAAGGGACGATCCAAAACTTTATTGGCTGTAAATACTTTAAAAACTTAGATAGTTAGGATGACATTTAAAACAAGGTTTTACATTTAAGGATTGTGAATATTTTTTTTATTCGAGATACTTTTTCATATTGTACATACCGCAGTTATCTTGAATTAAGAAAATAGTTCTTTATTATAAAAAAATAAGATAAAATAATTAAAAAGTAAACAATGTTGTTTGTTTTCTGTCCAAATACTTTTGTATTGGACAGTTTATATAGCTTACCGTTTATACATAAGTCCCCGCATTATAATAGCAGAATGTATTCTTTTTGTTTATTGATTGTAATTAGTATTTTTAAAAGGTGCTGATTTTTTTCGCCTGTTACATGTTAACGTTAACGTTTTGTTCCACAATGAAAATTCTAAACATTGTTCTGTTTAAATAAAACCATCCAAGTACGAGGAAAATAATAAATAAATGTTTGTACACCTTTGTATTATTATTTTTTTAATTTTTTACAATGTATAGCAAGATAACAAATATTTATTAATAGTACAGTAAATTTGTCAATATCTAATATAAGGAACATGATACTTTGGTTTGAGATGTATTTTCTTATACATTAAACAAATTAGTATTTACAATATACGCCATACTATGTAATACATTTAACTCTGCCTTTAATTAAAAATACAATTGCTATTACTTTCATAATACACATAAGAATTATACTTTGGATGTTACTAATCGAATCTTTTTAAAAAAATACATAACATTCTAACTTTATCAATACTGAATAGAAAAACTAATATTTTAAACACTTAATATGACAAAACCGATTAAATTAATTCCCGTAATATTATGTATTATAATGTATATTGATTAACTCAACTTTGCTTACAATAACTCATTTATCAGAAATTATATAGTTATGTGTTTCATACCAGTAACTTATCTATTCCTGCAATATTGTATTCATAATATATACATTTATATAAATACAGTATATTCAGAATTTCACTAATATTTAATTAATCTATGGATGTAAAATATTATGATAATATCAAAGGAATTTTAGTTTAACTTTTATCATTTTTGGTAGTTGTGTAAATACTTTATCACCTCCGTTATTTTAAATCACATTAAATTCTGAGGAATTGCACATTTAATAATTCATAAAATACTAGTATGAAGATAGAGACATTACTGCTTTTGTTAAAGGTATACATATAAGTAATGTCTGCCATTGGTTATATAATTATACATCAATTTACACTTTTGGAAAAAATATTGAGTTTATACATTTCAGTATAATATGACTAAAGTATGTTATGGAAAAGTCTTAAACTGTATCTCAATGTTTATAATATATTTATTATTTATGTATATTTGCGATGTACTGTGTCACACTTTAAAGTTCCATTGAAGTAAAATAGAGCACAGAATATTACAGAACTATTTTCAACCGCACATTGTACTATGTTGTTCCTTATTCGGAATTCTTAACTTTTTTGTATGTATTATAGAAACAAAAAGAAATTTTCAAGACAATAACTCATATATATTTACAAACAATACTTTAAATAATGTATATTATCAATAATTTGTGTGGATAAAAAAATTAGGATTTTCATTGTACCACAATAATAAATGCAATGAATACAAAACAGCAAACAATAAAATAAGTGTGCTATGATAATCTGTTTGATGTATAATGTCGAGTATGCCTCTCAACATTAAAGTTTGTAATCAACATTAAATTTATAGAACATCTTTTAAACAAGTAGGTAAACTGAATAAGCATTCTGCAGATATGAAAAGATATACATTGAAAATTTTACTATATGTACATTAAAGTTAGAATACTCTTTTCTACTATTAATAAATTATACTTAGAAAAATAATATGCAGTTATAAATACTTAAGCTTTTCATTTTTATTAAATGATTAACAAAGTAGGTACATAATTTGCAGTCTTGCATCTGTGCATTTTCTTTATCATTCGATGATGGTTTTTGTCACTATTTCCATAGGGAAAAAAAGTTAACAGTAAGAATCATTATTTTTTTTTATAAAAAACAGTATTAATTTGTATAAAATAATTCCAAATAATTCCATATATATATATATGTTACCATAAGTTTCTTCCAGAAAATATTTTATATTCTATTTTATAATTTATTTTGATTTTTTTCTTTTATATTTTAAAACTTCAATTAACTTCTTAAGGCTCTTTAAGTACACATTTTCAAAGCTTATCTTTAAACTACAAAGTTATTTTGAAACAGACAGCACAATTACTTTTATAATCACTCGTAATATTCTTAAAGCACTACTATATGTAATGTAAACATATTTCGTTCAAAATTGTATTGATATACTTAAATTTAAATAGTTCTGAAAACCATTTAAAAATTAGCGTATTAGAACAATTAGCTAAATTTTAATTCTGGTACATCAACAATCTCCGAGTATTTAGGAGGAGGTTGTTTATGCAATGGTACTTCTGATAAATATAGTGTCACAGCAGGAGAAATGTCAGACTTTTCAATAAGCATCTCTTTATGAGAATCTTTGGCTTTTTCTGAATATAAACATAGCCAAAGTGCAAACAAAGCTGCACCTGCAATAGCAGAAGCTAAAAACCACTGTGGTAGACCAATATGTTGTGAGACACACTGAAGCCAATCAGATCCAGGTATTGAAGCTGACTGCTCATTTTCACCGGAGTAGTCTGATGGTACACCATAATCTATAGTCTACATTGTTATTAAATTAAAAAATTTTAATTATTTAATATCATACAATCGGTATAATGGAAATCTTGTGTCAAGTAAAATTACAGAACATAGTAACATAAAAAAGATAATATTGTACTGTGATACATAATAATATGTGCTCTATTAATAAAAGATCAGAATGAACTTTTCTTAAAAAACACTCCATGTATTAGGTTGTTGCATATGAAATGTCAGATTTGAACAGTAACGTTAAACAACTGAAACATTTTTCTAAATGAACTTATTGATTAAAAAAAGCACCATTGTAATCAACGTGTACTATCAATGAATTTCAAGATTTTATCTTCATTTTCTAGTTTTTTTTACTGTCAATGAATAGTGCATTGATTAATAACCACATTTTGACCAAATATTAGATAATGCTATCGATAATATGTTGTTTTTCCACTCTCATGAAAAGAGTGCATGACAATCGTGTCAATTGACATTGAACTAAAATTTATTTAAAATTAAAATTATATATCTCAATTAAAATTGAAGATAGGACCATAAGCATTAGCTTTGTTCCTAAAAGTTATGTGCAATAAACCTGTAGACTGTAGTAGTATTTCTTGATCAAAATGCTTTATAATAACAATTCTCGTGTGTGTTTATGTACACACATTTCCTTGTTTTGAGTATATAAATATTTCTGTCAATTACTCAATATAAAACTTACCCCAGCATCCAAAGGAACAGTTTTAATATATGTCTGTGGCAATCTAAACCCATTCGAATCCCACCACCCTGGGAAAAGTTCCTTGCGTAGACCAGGATCACTTAAAATGTCATTTTCGGGCATATCAGGCAACATTAAAAGTGTATTAGAATCTGCACCTTCATCTACATAGATCGCATCAGTAAAAATTGTTAACAGATCTGAAACACGCTGCCTGCTCATAAAGTCACAGCCAGTGATACAAGCATATCGACCTTGTGGCAATGAATATGCTTCTGCACATGCTACAAAAAAACAAGTAAATATTATTATTGCTTGGCTACATTAAAGTTACTGACAGTTATCAATAACAATTTGACATTAAGAATTTAGATATCCTTTTGTGTACAAATGGAATTTATAATTTTTATATAAGTATAACTGATATATGATATAACTAAACAGTGCATTTTATACGTTTATGATAAAAATGGGATGGTAAAATTTAAAACAGTAAACATGTTATAGAAATTTAAGAATATCAATATAATTGTCTTCATCAATTGGAATTGACGAAGACAATGTTTATTTTGCATAGAGATCCGTAGTCTAGATATAAGGTATAATATATCCACTGATGAATAGAAAGTTTCCAGAGTAGTTTCGATGAATAATGAGCTATATATCATACAATATTACAATGATTAATCTAATAACTATTGTACAATAGAAATTGATCTCAAACCGTTGTAATAAACAATAATACATGTTTACATACAGGCTTCGCAGGCATCTCTGGTACCATTTAAATTGTTCGGTTCAAGTCCATAATGTAAGTCTACCAGATTATAGAATCTACATCCCCGTTGACAACATGATTTAACATATTTACTCTGAAATTGAAATGTCACAATCTTGTCAACACTTATGCGTAATATATAGGATGTCAGAATAAAACTGATATGCAAAGAAAGGGACGTACATTTGTGAAAGACAGTGGTGCTTTTTCACATAAATTAATGCACGGATCCTCCCGATTTACAGTATTGGAAAATGTATCGCTTCGTACAACATTTATAAGAAATAACAACAATAATGCAATAATTTCCTTCCTTTCTTTCATTTCAGAACGTTACTTTTTTAAAAGGTAGTGTTCGACGACTCGGCCAAAATAATTCGTTAAAACGGAGAAACTTCACTTGCGAGAGGTTGATAGCTCGCCGAATAATCGAGTAAATATCGATTTAATTATGGTGGGAACGCATCGCATTGGTCGAACGGTTGGTTGCCTAGCAGAAGAGACCAATAGCTTTTTTGAATTTCTAACATGTATCGTCTGCTAAATTTTAAAAGACTATAGTCCGAGCATTCCTCGTATATGCATATATCTGATCCGCGAACTCGTTAGTATTTGCAGAGAGGAATGTATTTGTTAAACAGTGTTATGAAGAAAAATCTAATTTATATTACCAACTTTTATGAACTGGATTTGAATAAAATGAATTGTCAATTTGTAGTGTCCCCCATCGTTTATAAAATTTTCAATCATATATATACCATCCTCTCTGCTTATACCTATCTGTACCTATATGAAGTATAACTTTATAAAGTAAAACTATAGCTCTCTGACTATAGTAAAACTATAAATATTAAAATGAAGTACTCTAACGCGGGAACTGTAAACACGATATGTACGAAAATAATTTACTTTTAACTTTTAAATTATTTTCACTCCTAACACATTTTTAGTATAATTTTTTCATTTTAAAAA
The DNA here is from genome assembly GCA_913789915.3 of Sphecodes monilicornis. Classification (NCBI taxonomy): domain Eukaryota; kingdom Metazoa; phylum Arthropoda; class Insecta; order Hymenoptera; family Halictidae; genus Sphecodes; species Sphecodes monilicornis. The sequence goes on from OU565289.1 coordinate 7,951,023, forward strand.
GAAATCTGACATAAATCTATAATAAATTTCAATATTAAATAACATAGTTCAACAATTTCGAGTGTTTGACGGCAGATGGGAGAAAATTTAAGGGTTGTCTATTTTATTCTTGAGAAGATCAAAACTAAAAAAGTGTTCATTTCAGCTTTGTCTTCAAACTATTAACAATTAAAAATCAGTAGCACGCGTGTCAGATTCAGAGGATTGCACCATGAAGTCATGGATTGCAGACAATGATGTGCTGTTCAAAAGATATAGAGATACAAACACTGATGGATACAAAACTAACATGCCGTTATTGGTCGACTTGAATTGTGCCTAAATTGCAATTTTTATACTCTTGATTTTCCTCCTACATCTTACCTGTTATGGAACATTGCATATTCAACATTATTTAAAGTAAGAATCGTTACACAATATTAACTAACTTAAAGATAAATTTCATCAGAAAAAATATTTTCTCTCTGTTATCAGTGTATTGATGACACTACAGGTTTTGGATATTGTGTGGTTTTTTTCGCGCATGCGCGACATTTTAACGTCAGTAAAGTACAAAGTTAGGCTAAAATAGGGTGCCTTGGTCACCCCGCAAAGTTTCGTAAAATTTGTTATGAATTCCGGGCGAACGTCCTATGGACCACTATGGACGTACTGCGATCTAACTGGGACCTCTGTAGGACCTACTTGGGACGTAAATCGGACATATTTGGGACATACGGACGCCCTTGGGACGTACAGAAAGTCTGCTGGTATCAGCTGGTATGGACGTCCGAGTGCTGTCTGGGTTGCACAGATATTTCAAATAAAAGCAAAATAACTAAATGTTGCACACTTCTAAAATAAAAATAAAATAAATATTGCATACATCTCAAATAAAATAACTAAATGTTGCAGATTTCTAACATAAAAATGACATAAATAAATAGTAAAAATAAACAAATAAGTAAAACTATAATATATGTAATTAAAGACTATCAAGTGTGGAATTTTCTTTATATAAATTTTGTGAATTATGCAGTTCGAGATGACGCGAATCAATTTCAAAATACATAGACCGAACAACACGAATTGAAGACATGTCGTATCGTTCTCGTCTCTTCTGGCATTTGGTCACCAAGAATAGTTCCCCAATCCTACTTTCGCTACAATATAGACACGTTACTGTTCTGGACGCGCATGCGAGAAAAAAACCACACAATATCCCATCATCCCATCTTCCATCACTGCTGGTGCTGGTAAAGTGGTAATCCTTTTCAGTAACACGTGTCACCTCACCATTGTCACTAGTAACACATGTGTAGATATATATGTATATGTATATATATAGGAACGTAATTTGGTAATATATAAATCTGTAGTGTCAGTAGTGCCGTGTGTCGGACTTGGTCGGACTGAATAAATAGTCGGATAGCCGGATCGTCAGAAACGTGAACTGTTGCTTATAATTTAAGATTTTTAAAATTTTTACACTGTTAACTAGTTATAGTTAGGTAAGTTTAATGCATTATTTCTGTATTGTTGTCTCTTCTATTTTTTAAATATATTTATATTTTATGAATTACGACATAGAGTAATTAAATGTAAATAATTTATTTGGTCAATTACTGGTCATCGTCATTTTTTTTTTAAATGCCTGATCACATTATATAAATTATCTTTTTTAAATATCATGAATGATGAAAGAAGATTGATAATTTCATTTTAATTACTTATGAATAAACTCGTATTGAATAATAATTAAGTGTTATCATTCAAAGTAATGACCATTATAACATTTTCAATAGAATGTCGACAGAAGAGGGTTTTGCAACAAAAGCTCTTCATGCTGGACAAGATCCATTGCAATGGAATCATTGTTCAGTAGTACCTCCTCTTGTAATGTCTACAACCTTCCGCCAGGATGGACCCGCACAACATAGAGTAAGTTATTTGATATAGAAACCAAATATTATAATATTCCTTTTACAATAATTTAATATAGTTATTTGATAAATATTAAAACATATGTTTATTCGTTATCATTATTATGTAATGTTCTAGGGTTATGAATATGGCAGAAGTGGAAACCCTACAAGAAATGTTTTAGAAACTTGTTTAGCTGCTTTAGACAATGGAAAGCATGGGTTTACATTTGCATCTGGTTTAGGTGCTACATCAGTATTATGTTCATTAATAAAATCAGGAGACCATCTTCTATCTGGAGATGACGTTTATGGTGGAACCAACCGTTTCTTCCAAAGATGTTTAACTACACATAATATTGAACTATCATTTGTAGATACAACCGATATAAAGAAGATTATAGCTGCTATTAAACCAAATACAAAAGTATATAAAATTTTCAATCTCAATGTAGTATGCATTCATCCAAGATTTCTTAATATTTATATATCTGTATTATTCTTTAGATGCTTTGGTTGGAGACACCTACAAATCCTTTGCTTAAAGTTGTTGATATCAAGGCTATATGTGAAATAATGAAAACCAAGTATCCTGAGATTATTGTAGTGGTAGATAATACTTTTCTAACATGTTACTTCCAGGTGAGCATTACTTTCATTCACTGTTGTGATTTCTTTATGTACATTGTACTATATGTATATATTCTTATTGTAGAAACCTTTAGAACTGGGTGCAGATATTGTAGTGTATTCTGTAACAAAATACATGAATGGACATGCAGATGTGATCATGGGTGCAGCAGTAACTAGGAGAGATGATATTGCACAGAGAGTTAAATTTTTACAAAATGGTAATTTCGAATTACTCGGTTTATACATTGAACTGTTTCTCTTTATTCAAAATTAATCTTTATCGTCGAATTGTTATATTAGCTTTAGGTATTGTGCCATCCCCTTTTGATTGTTATATGGTTAATCGCAGTCTAAAAACATTAGAACTCAGAATGCAACAACATATGAAGAGTGGATTAGCAGTTGCAAAATATTTGGAATCGCATCCTTATGTAGAGAAAGTATTTCACCCATGTATGTATCTATCTTACTATTTCTAATGAATCATATCATATCTCCTTTGCCAAAAATATAAGATTATTGAGCTTGCTACATAATTGAATCACTTCATTATTACATTATACAATACATAACAGCATAATTAAATTTTAGATCTTCCATCGCATCCACAATATGAGATTAGCCTTAAACAAACAACTGGTCACAGTGGAATGGTCTCATTCTATCTTAAAGGAGATTCTAGGAAATTTTTACAATCTTTGAAAATATTTACATTAGCAGAATCTCTTGGTGGTTATGAATCCCTTGCTGAATTACCGTGAGTGGATAGTAATTACATCTATTATGTATATATGTAATTATAAAGAAGGTTTGATTTTGAAATTTTTTTTTGATAGATCTGTCATGACGCATGCCTCAATTTCTGAAGAAGACAGAGCAGAATTGGGTATTACTGATCAATTAATTCGTTTATCTGTTGGCCTTGAAACAGAACGAGACCTTTTAGCTGATCTTGATCAAGCTCTTAAAGCTTGCCAGTAAATTGATTGTACAAGATCTCATTATACAAAATCGAATTTTATCGAAGTTACAAAATCATAACACAGATTTATTGTTATCGAAATGTTAACATTCCTAAAAGATTATATTGATAATATATAGGAAAGAAATATGGATCATACAATGCAATACGGTTCCGTTATATGTAGGTATATAGACATTATTTATTTTCCCAATGTTGTATCCAATGTATTTTCATACGATTTGTAGTATTTATAAAAAATTTCATGTACCTGTATATAAAATAGGGAATTAATTGTGAACAATAATGTATTAAAAATATTGAACTAAATTCTATACACTCGCTTCATAGCATTAATATTAAACAAATAATTTAATATTTTAATATTTAGCAATTACATAAAATCAAATATGACTTATTAGAAATTCAATTTTTTATTTATTTATATATATATATATTTATTTATATATATATATTTATTTTTATATATATATATATATATATATATATGTATATATATGTTCAAACAGATATGTAAATGTTCATCAATTAAAATGGAAATCCTACATTATACAATATTTCAATTTTTATCATTACATAGTATTCGATGTTTAACGTAATTTCTTATAAACTTGTTAATTTGTACCGTCATGTGTCCTCAATTAAAGCTTTTAGTCTTATAAAATGTATCTAGAATACAAAACATATTTCTGCTTTCATACTTTCACAAAAAAAAATATGTATCATCAAAATTAATATGTATTAAATTTGTTATTTGAATTATTTGTGTGAAATAATGTGCTCAATAGAAGGTCTTATTATGATCGCATATAAATTCTTGTTAACTTTAGATCTGTATTGATAAAAAATTAATTCTTAACTGTGTCGTAATTTTCCTTTGTTCAGTCCATCGTATTTTTGTGCTCGACTATATAGTAATACTCCTGCTATTACCAAACATGTTCCCAAAGCAGATAATCCAGTTACCGGATTGTTAAATAATAAAACAGAAACCCAAATTAAAGAAGCTCTTTTCGCTGTATTGGCCACACTACAAAAGATAATATATGTAATTTATTGCCTTTAAATTTAGATTCTTACTTGCATACTTAATATAAAATTAGGCAACGTACCTGTGTGTTACAGGACTAACATAATCCATTAATGCATATGCAGTGATACTTTGAAAATGGAAGAACACTCCATTAAGAAGATAGGCTGTGAATAATTTAAAACTTAAGGAATGCTCGAGTGTTGGTAAGTCTAGTAGTAAAATTGACACTGGTACTTGCACCACAATTGATGCTAAACTGGTATAAAATTGTAACTCTGCAGGACTGCAATTTCGAATAGTAAGTCAAATTTATATAGAAACTAACTATGGTGTCAGATATCAGTAGTAAATATAATACTCACGTGTACCTAAAATTGTTGCCACTGATTAACATTTTGGAGTAAACATTTTGCAAACATTCTGTTACATTTGTGGCCATAACAGCAATAAATCCTCTGACATCGAAACTGATTTCATTCACTGAACACAGAGCTAGACCACCCATTACAGGAATTAAAGATAAATTTACATATAACCCTGTATGTTCTCCTATAAATAATGTTAAAACCATTAATAACTTATAGTAAAAAATAATGAATCATTAGTTCTGTATAATAATGAATAACTATTTTTTAAACTACAAAATCTTAAACAAATAAACTGGACATCTCTGATATATTCGTGTTAAAATTTTTGACAATAACATAGAATAAACCAATACATTCAAACATACAATTTTGACAGTGATACTTACCCAATAAATATCTGCTAATAAGGACGGTAAAAATTGGCGCACTACTTTTAATAGTTTCTGTGAAACTCACTGCTACATAATTGAGTGATACCAATCCTAGTACTACTGTCGCAAATCTTGTACATCCTACCAAGATCATATGCTTATAAAAACCTGCTGGTTTTGTTAATCTGGACCTTGTTCTATACATTCCACATGGAAAATACATTTGTATAAAACCACATATTGTTGTCATTAACATTTGACAGGCGCCTGTATAAATAAATTAAATTTTTCCATATTCCGTTAAGAAACACTAAATTTGCAGTGGATGATTTCTTAAATCATAATATTGAAATTATTAAGTATTCATTCTTTGATTTATTTACCCAAAATTGTGGGGTTTCCTTCCATGTAAGACAATATATATTTGTTTAAGAATAAAGTACACCCACTGAAGAAGAACCATAATGCCACAAATATCAAAGCTCTCGAATTAAACAAACCGCCCTTGGTTTTATTCGTATGTACAATTATTTCTTCCAATTTTTTATTGGTTTCTTTTAGTTGAATAGTTTGGTTATCATGTATTAATGGTTGCTCAGTATCGTGGGGGGTTGGCGTATAATTTATACGAACGGAATGATTTTCCATTACACCATAAACAAAGGGTGCATTACACCTTACTTTCAAGTAAAATATTACTACACGTAAACACCCTTATACGTGGATGATAACGAATGCTATCTCGCCGGTGAGATCACATCTTCAGATAATATTGACACTCATGGAAATTCTTCCGGAGATTCACTTTAGGTTATGTTCTACGAGGTTTTTAGATTCACAGTACAAATTATAGCGTTGGCTTGTCAAATAGTACGAATGACCTTGTAATAATCTATCGATAATACTGATATACGGTTTTCTACTTGATTAATCATAATAGTTTCACTGTTATCACATTTTTGCAAGCTCGTTTGGAGTTCGGTTACATTAGATGTATATTGTATACATTTCATACATATATGTGTGTATGTTTACGAACGCTTTCACGAATGTGTTCCATTTTCACATATGTAAATACACATACACTGTAGATACACATATACTGGATCTGTACCGTTCTTTAAATATTAATCGTTGATGATAAACATTAATTTTTAGTTGTTTATACTGTCAGCATCCAATCGAAATTGAATTTAAATTCAATATTTCAATATTTATTTCATGATGAAGAGAATTTTAATTAATGATTGAATATTCACCTTAAATCCAAATAAAAAATTTAATAAGTGTTAATTGCAATTCATGATCAAGCATTTTAATTTCAATCATTAATTGTTAATTGCATTATGTATTGCTCAACTCGGAATAGATTGATACAAACGATATTATATAATTATATACACATTTTATTCGGAAACTGCTGCTTAAGGTTTTTGTACTTTCAATGTATCACATATTTACCATTACCGTTAACAATCAACTCTTGTTATCCTTCTTACAAAAGTAATGACTCTTATAATCATATCTATATGCAAACATTCAATATTATTTTGTTTCGTTACAATTCAATGGACGGTGTATTTGGAGGTACAGTAGTTCGCATTTTATTAATCCCATTGTGGCAACATTTCCCAGAGAAATCTTTGTGCGATAAGATTGCTACATTTCTTCCACTTATTGCACTCATTTCCATTGCACTGGCTGCCCATTCAATAGCATTAACATGATAAAGTGCATTGTGCAATTTAAATTTTGCGTCGTGGACATGTGATGAATATGCAGGATAAGCTTTCCATGAAATTTCCTTTATTTCATCAATCTGAAAAGAAAATTATTAAAATATTTTTATATTTATCATTTACTTTTGTTGTAGATTTTTATAAGCATCATACATTCGAAAACATTTCATTCAGAACTCCTGATCTTAAGGGTGCATTACTAAAGATTTTCCAAACTTTACTATTCTTCATTGTACCCTCTACAGAATTTAATCTTCCCACAGAATTAACAATTGTCTTATTAGGCTCACAACTAAGAATAGTATCAATTTCTTCTATTGAACCAAAATAATGTGGTTTTAAATTAGCTTTAACAAAGGTAGCTATAGTTCTATGATATTTCTCTGCACCGTGGAAGTCGTTATTTGGAAATCCTTCGAAAGTAATGGGATATTGTTGGTCACTGGTAAGTGGGGTTGCAACAATTACAATGTCGTATACTGATTTCATTACAATTGTACTATCTGCAATCAAAATTATTAAGTAATAAGTGACAATTAGGATGTGATGAAATAATTAATGATATACTACACCTTTATTATGATAATGCACTTCATATAATTGCCTACCATCTTCTTCTGCAGCATTGATAATTTTTATAACATACGAAGGTATAATGTTTATATTCTTATTTCTATATATTAAATGTTCAGGTACCTAAAATATTACAGCACCATTAGTTGAATGAAAAAAAAAAGATATATATATATTTCTTTTTTTTCAATATGTACATATATATATATATATATATTAACTATACTATAATGAAATAGTAAACACTAAATGAATCATAAACAAAGCCAATTTCACAGGTCTGAGTAGCTACAGTCTTAAGGCCAAGAATAATTTTAGCATTTCAAAAATTTATAAAATTGGTTTAAAAAAGACAGAGAAAAAAAGAACTTCTCAATTAATAAGAAAAACCTTTTTGTTTCCTCCTTTTACAGACCACAAATTGAAACCTGCTCCAGCTACAGATACACAGCCAACGAAACTATGAACATTGGTACCTTGCCCATAATTTACAACTAGTGTGGACTTCACAAGTTCATCTATCATTTGGTCTGAATAACCCAAATTTAAAAGATGATCTTTTATTGATGTTTGTAATAATTTTGGAAACCCATTATTCATGGCTGATAACAAACCAGTAACATTTTCAAATGATCTTCCAGCATCCTGTGCATCATATATCTTTGCAAAATCATTTAGTATAGACTGCACAAATCTGTTGGAAATAAACTATAATGAACTATTACTGTAACATTGATTAGTACATTTTTGAAAATGTTATTAGTAATATATACAATACCTATTAAGACTAAATGGCTGAATACCATATCTATAAAGCAGTTCAGCAAAAGATATCACTTCCCAATTGCTTTCTTTGAAGACAAATTCCTTACCATTCCAAATACCAACTTTATTATCATCAGTTGACATTCTATGTTCTAAACCTAAATAGATAATTCAATTGTAAAGATAAGAAAAATATTACATAAAATTATATGTAACATAATGTACCAAGCAATTTAACAAATTCTTGCATGTATTTATTTTGAGGGTGTATGATTGCACCACCAGCTTCGAATTCATTCTCATCAATTTGTACTGTTGCTAAACGTCCACCAATAGTTTTTGCTTCGTACAAATCAATGTTAAGATTACTCTGAAATAGTTCTGTAAGAAAATGGGAACTTGATGCTCCTCCAATGCCTCCACCAATAATTGCTAAAACAGTGTTAGTATATATTAATGTACTACATAACATTAACTACCATATTATCTTCATTATTTAAAATATTTTAATTGATTATAGTATGATATTTATTAATGATTGAATTATATCATCGGAATCGCTTTATTTTAAATATATTAAAAAAGTGGTATAATTGAGAGGTAAGAATTTTTGCCTACCTATATTAGGTTTACAATTTTCGAAAGAAAGTCCAACTTCCCAAACTAATATAAATGAAAAAATAATTCGTAACTCCATATTTTGCAACTATCTTATATCAGGAATGGTTTTTCGAAAACTGCTGAACGTATTCTCCACAGGCCTGGTAAATTTATTGTTTTTGCTTATTTTATTATTCAGCATATATTTTGAAATTAACATTGAATCATAGGATTTAAATAAAACACTAATATATATTTTAATTCCTGTAGTAATAAAACATATTTATTGTAACTAAATATGTAACGATACTGTCAAAATCAATTATATATCAGCAGAGAGGAACTGAGTTGAACCTGGTTGAACCAAGTGCAGTGAATTGTGGACTGCTGTGGACTGTCATGTACTGTGGAGTGTTGGAGTGTGGAGCATGTGGAGTACTGATTCAGTGTGTGGAGTGGTGTGGAGTATGGAATATGGACAAGTGTGGAAGTGTGGACTGGTGGACTTGGGTCAACTTGGGTCATTGGGTCACCCAATTTGGGTGCACTCATGGGTTCGCAGAGCTACAAGCGGTCGCTAGGAGAAGTTCGAATGAGAATGTATGGCACACATACTCTGCTAGATCAGCATATACGTATACAATCAGAGAGAAATCTGATACGAATTTCAAGGTTCCGCGGGGCCGCAAATCACGCTGAAAAAACACAAAAGTAGGATGTTTCTATAGTCAAGTCCACCAGATTTATCTTTCATGTAGCGCGCCTGACTACATAGACATCCTATTTTTGTGTTCTTTGGGCGTAATTAGTGGCCCCCCGGAAACCTTCAATACCCTGCTTGTTGCACTGCGTACCTCCACTTGCGCCTGACCAATCAGACGAATTCCTTTTGATTACCACCAGCCTCTCTGGTACCACTTTGGCTACTGTGGTTGTGGCTTTGGCTGTCCCGAAAAGAGAGGACTCCTCTCTGTCCCGAATAACAGGTTTGTTATTCTATGGTGTATAGCACGTGCGAAATGTTTTTTTGATGTTAACCTTACTTCCGTGTAGTGTTCGTACGTCTGTTTATGCATTTCTAACAGTTTAATTATGACGAAGAAAAACTTGAAACGTAAACAGAAAGTAGAGTTAAATAAGGAAAATGTACCGGAAACAGAAACTTTACCAGCAAAGAGAATGTCAGATGAACCATCTTCGAAAAAGGTATGAAAATATTTCTATTTTATGCGAACCAACATATATTTGCAAGATATTTAGGTGAACACAAGTTCAATTTAAACATAACGTGATTAAGTTCATAAATGTAACTTTATTTGATTATTTAGGTGAAATGGATTAACAAACAACGGGTATTAGTTTTTGCTACTAGAGGAATCAGTTATAGACATCGTCATCTTATGGATGACTTGAAGACTCTCATGCCTCATCACCGACCTGAATCAAAAATGGAACGCACTAAAAATTTACAAGTTGTAAATGAAATATGTGAAATGAAAAATTGTAATAAAACAATATTATTTGAGGGCAGGCGAAAAAGGGATCTCTACTTATGGTTTTCTAATATTTCTGATGGACCAAGCGCTAAATTTCTTGTAGAGAATAGTATGTATAAAATAATAAGTTGAATTTAAATAATTATTAACATTATAAGAAAATATTATTTTTACATTTTCTATAGAAAAAAATTAATAGCTTTTCGGTCAATAAAAACCAATGAAAATGTAAAAATTTCATAAACTGGAAAATTATAAGCTTTATTACAAATAATATTTTTTTATTATAGTCTATACAATGGGAGAATTAAAAATGACTGGAAATTGTTTAAAGGGTTCTCGTCCATTGTTATCATTTGATGAAAATTTTACCAATAAACCACAGTATAGTCTTTTAAAAGAGTTATTAATTCAAATATTTGGTGTGCCAAACCATCATCCTAAGAGTCAACCATTTTATGACCATGTGTATACATTTAGTGTATTAGACAACAGAATATGGTTTAGAAATTTTCAAATTTTAACTGAAGATGGTGGTTTAGCTGAAATTGGCCCAAGATTTGTATTAAATCCAATTAAAATATATAATGGAAGCTTTGGAGGAGAAGCACTTTGGGAAAATCCTACTTATATTTCACCAACAAAGGTATGCTGTAGCAATTATTTCTAGATCAATATTATCAGTATATTTACAGTAATAAATTTATTACCACTTTTATTTTACAGTTTCGTCAATCTGTGAGTACAAAAGCTGCTGGTAAATATATAAACAAGGTGGAACAGAAGTTGGTTCAAGAAATTAATAAACCAAAGGAATCGTATTCTCTGAACCCAATTGACGAGATATTTAAAGGTGACCCATTAGAAAAAGCTAAGGAATTAGAAGAAAAGGAAGCTAAAACAATAGAAACCAATAAACCTAACAAAAGGAATAAAGCTAAAAAAATTAAACTGAAGAAAAATGTTACAAAACAAATAGGAAATAATGTGAAGAAAACCAGTTTGAAGAAGAAAACAACTTTCAAGAAGAAAACAACTTTCAAAAAGAAAACAACTTTTAAGAAAACAAATAAGTAATGAAATAATTGTATTTACAATATATTGTATTATGATGTAATATTGATAAAATTTTTATTAAGTATGCTTAAACAGTATATTTTTATTTTTTACTATTATAATATGTCCATTAAACTAAGATAAAGCACATTGTGTTATAAGCAATTGCAATTGCATATAATATTTATACATTATAAACAGCAGCTCGAGTCATAAAAATTTAGAATAACAATTTTTGTTGCACAATTTTTATATTGTGATACAGCATACTTTTTTTACAAAAGATATAAAAATATAATAATGTTTCATTCCTCTTCTTATAAAGTTGCATAGTAACAATATCTGATTTATATACATCATTTTGGTTTTGACAGAATAATAATACATTAAAACAAAAACGTTCAAATTAAACGAGTAAATTCATTATTGTTATCATCTATGTATTATATTATGTTAGGTATGTATAAATCATGAATACCAATCATTTCATTCTTTTATACATTGTACTGCACGAATCTACGTATGTATTATGAATTATAATACCATCACACAACAATAGAGTATATATGTTCTGTAGATTTACAAATAATGATGCCTTGTTTGATGATTTTAAAAGTAAAATTTTAAGCATCTTTTTAAAATTTATAGTACACTGTAAAAGGTAAACGAATAATGTATAACTACTTTACACATGTAACACAAAACTGCATTGTAATATAAACTACATATAAAATTCGGTTACTATTGTATCATTATATTACGAATATAAATACTGATAACAATTCCAGAAGAAAAATATGTCTTTTTTTCTTGATCAATAGATTAAAGTACTTATTTTCTTAATATTGTATTACAAAAATATATGTAAAATATACATGTAAAAACAAAAAATAATATATGATTAAAATTTGTTCTTTGTACATAAATTTCATGTTGTGACGGCAACGAGTAGTGTTTTCATAAGACCTATTAGCTTCTTAAACAATAGTTAAATGTACAAATAAGCAATATCATAACTACTTTTACTAATGTATAGATTAGGAATGTTGTGTAAAAATTAATTGTAGAAAAAAGTGGATATAACATTCTGTTGAATTAACATTTTTTTTATGGAAAATCCTTCTAAAAAATATTAAATTATGCAGTTGTATTATAACCTAATAAAGTAGTAGTATCATAACACTATTACTTTTGTAGATACTTAAAAAATGAATGTACATATGATATAATTCGCTGTTACACATGGCAATGACATGTAAAATTTGTGCTTTGCAATAATTAAAATATTATCAAAAGTTAAAATATTTTGTAACAGTAGCTGGCAGTAATTTTTAGATACAATCACTTAGTGAGCATTATATAATTATGGAAAAGCAGTTAAGCGTATGTTTACTATGGCTTTATGTATAATTTAAAGTTGCATAAAAATGATTATAATCGTAAAATGTAGAAGTATTATTAAAAGCTGTTAAAAAATATTTTCAAAAATGTGTAAAAGTGTTGGAAGAATACTGAGTGTTTAATAATGATATTTATGTATTCATTGGTGTTAATTCCTGAGATTGTTGTCCGTTTGTATTATTATTAGAACCAATTTGTGCTAGTGCTGATTGACGCCATTTCCCATTGTCACCATTCAAATTTTTGTCTTCACAAATGCAGAGGAACAGCGTATCTATCACTGTCTATAAGGAAACATAAAATTGTAAATATTGAGTAAATACATACAATAAATTTGTACGAATAATTCATGCACAATACCTCATAAAGAGAAATAATGCTGTGAGCAATAAAGAATGAAAAAACGCAAATAACAAAGATAGGTGCAGCATAAAAATGTAATCTGGGATCCTGTTTCATAAATAGTAATCCAATACTTCCAGTTGCAGCTGTGACAAAGCATTTGCCCAGGAATAGGATAAAATCACCTACTCCATTTATTACTGCTATTTGTAATGCATTACTAACGACCGCTGTAAATGCCTAAAAAGACAATGAGGTGAAATATATAACATTTTCAATTAATATTATATTCAATGATCTACGTGAATAAAATATGTGGTTGAAATGATAACGTACAATTTTAGCAGCATTACAGAAGTGTGTTCCTTCTATGGCAACAACGGTATATGCATTATGGTTCATGTATCGAATAAACTTTTCTAAACAATAGAAGCAACAAATGCAACACTTTAAACCGCACTGAGCGCATGGAGAAGTTTCTTTACTTTGCTTAAATCTATAAAAAAATGTAAATTATAAATTGCACTACAAAAACATGATTTTTTAAAAACAGGTTTTATAATAAACATACTTAGTGTACAGGTATGTGAAAATTAAACGAGGTAATTTGAGAAGTGTTATTAGAAATGAGCCACAAGCTACAGAGCCTAGATGGTAGTAAACTAAATTTCCCATAGCAGAACATACTGGAGATGTACTAGCATCTTTTCCTCTAAAATAACAAATATAGATCATACATATACATACAATTATATCTTGCAATGAACGCAATTTTATTACCTAAAGTACCAATGAGCAACAGCTCCTGATATTACCATATCTTGACAAGAAATAATGAATTCAGAGGTCCATATCAATCCTATGATATACACCCACCACATATACTTCACCCAAGTTGGATCAACGTACTCGACCAGAGTAAAAGCTGAAATATTTTGAAAGTAGTAATAATTCTAATATTTAGGGAATTTAATACATTACTTTTAAAAGAACCCAATGAAAAGTCAATTTTCTTTTCTTCTATAATGGCGTTCTTCTCTCCAATTGAACTTAAATTTAAGGGATCAAATATGTGGTTTTTATACATTTGGACAGATTTTGTTCCAGGATAATCTGTAATTATTGTTTATGTTAGGTATATGATTTTCAAATATAATTGTACGATTAAAAGACTTACTTGCAGTTGCGAGACAAAGGATCACAGTTACCCAAAATGCGAAAAATAATATTAAGGCACTAAACGTAAGCAAAGGTTGAAAAAATAAACCTGGCAGTTCTGCCAAGCATTTTGCACTTTCCCTGAATAATGCTGTCATGAATCCAATACGTTTGCGTAATATACTCAATAGGAGTAACAGAATGACCTGCAATCCAGAAACGTCTATTATATTTCATTAAATGACGAAAGTAAAATTACTGTATTATACTTTCTTTTTAGCTTATTAAGAATGACATACAGTTATTATTGTTGCAATAATAGAGAAAACTAGGAATGCTCTTTCATTTCTAACTGATTCCTCGAGTAGTTGATTTTGATCAGTTTTATCTAAAGTTCTTTTAATCTCTATGTATGTCCACCATAATAATACTGTGCCAGCTGTAATAATTCAATAAGCAGATTATAAACATAGCAATGTTTAATAAAACTTTAAAATTTAACATAAGATAAAATCATAACTCCACATTATTAATGCAACATCCAGTTTTCTAATCAACTCCGTGAATCAGGTTATATATAGGGGGAAATGCTTTTATTTTGTAGTTCACTAACTTGTTAATTGCAAATCAATGTCGAAAACTTTATTATTTCAAATGAAATACTTTCTTCACAAATTGTGGGACAAACAATAAAATTTCTTCTTTCAATTTTTCCTGAATAAGTAGTAAAATTACTTATAGTAAACATTTTTATGTAATATATAAACTATACATATACAAAATAAATATTTTATTCAAATAACTTACCTATGGTTGCAATACTGACAAGAACAATTACAATCCATGTTACAATAGATGCCAATAAATGGAATATGGCAATCATAAAAAGAGATAAAACTGAAACAGATATGCACATAATTTTTTACTGTATTATATATGGTAAGAAATTAAATTTTAAGCTATAAGATGGTAATGGATCATACCAAAAGCCAAGAATGATAGAGCTAAAATCTCTCTCCAGGTTTTATACAAATCTCCCAATATCTGTTCTATAACATCCCATGAATTAATTAGACCATACAAATTTGCAACTATAGTTTCTTCTACTTCTTTAATTACTTTTGGAATACAACGATTAAGAACAGGTATACTGTTATGTACTGGAAATCCAGGACAAGATCCTGTTTTATTTTCTTTGTTTCCATTACTGCAGGCACTAAAATCATTTCCTGGTTTATCATGACAAAGTTGTGATCCTGTTTCCTCATAAAATTTACATATATCATTCATTGTTGTCATTTTTCTATCTGGACACTTTTTCACACAAATTTTTAAAGACTGCGAGACATTAGATATGTCTAGAAAGAACAGGTATCTAAAATAATAATATTAGTAGATCACAGCGATTGAGTTTATATGTAATTAATAATTCAGTATGTGAGATGAGAATTGAATGCTAATACAAACGGTTTGTCACTAGTATCTTGTCCGGAAAGCTCCATGCTACCAAACTTTGGATTATTTTTCATACCACAAGTGTTTCCAAAACTGTCATAACCATTTATAAGTCTCAAAGGACTGCCATATACAAGAGCAAAAGCTGCTATTAGTATCTGTATAAACAGAAAAACAAATTAATAAAAACATTTACATTTTATTCAACAGATCCAATTGTTTAGGTAGAATAACGAAATAGTATTTTATATCATTCTCAACATTACATACAATTTCAAAGTAAAACTAAACAACATACTTTTAATTACATATATGTGAAAAAAGAATATTACTCTAAATAGGTTCTTACATACCATAAGAAACCAAAATGCTATGAAGAAACAAAGCCAAAAAATATCCGTGCATTCTCGTACACGTGTTGGATCAGGTCGTTGTTCCTCATCGTCGTCGCCTGAACAACAAGACATTTTTTCAAAATTTAGAATAAAAATTACAATAAGTCACTTGAGTAAAAAACTAATAAAAACTCTTCAATTTCGGAGTTACTCCCTCCGTCGAATCACTGTGAAGTTGTCTACAATTATATGCACGGCACGTATGATACTGTACACACTGACACAGCATAACAAATGTATGTATACAAATCTTTTTTATGTCTATTTACCATTTTTACTTTCATATCTTAAAATTATGTAGATTTTTACACGAAATTTTTATGAGTGGTGCCGATGATATAATTTTTCAATATTTATTCTAAAAATTAGTAGTCTAGAAATATTGTTCGGGTATATAGTTCCGTATATACGCTCCTGTGATTCGCACGGCGTATAGTCGTTTCCAAGGTAACAACAATATACGTCACATGGACTACTACAATGAAGGTTGTAGCAACAGATTATTTCTTCATTCACCTATGTGAAATGTCGAAGTTTACTGTGAAATATTGGACAGTATAGTTGTAAAACACGTTTTCCTTTAATTATCATTTAAATGTGAGTAATCTGACTTCTCTGCGTCATATGTTTCAATAAATCCTTTTAATGCAAGTATCATTTCAAACTTGGAATTGCATTATTTAGAATTAGAAATATAACCTATAATTGTTAAGTGAGGTTTTGAGTATATTGAAACCGAAAAATCGTTTCACCTATATTATACACGTATGTAAAATATTAAGTTAATAAGTTTGGTAATGTTATACATATTATGTTTACGATTATAATATTATTAATATGTTTCTAGTAATAAATATGACTCATTCTTGGCACATATTTTATTTTGCTTAGAAATAGAATAAACAACTTGTATCAGATGTTCGGCATTGTTTTTTAGTTTTATAAATAATGGGATCCTGTTTTAGTGATGGAGGAAGATGGTGGTAAAAGAATGAGAGGTAGGACTCGTGGTAGAGCACGTGGTCGAGCACGAGGTCGTGCCAGAGGTAGATCTAAAAAACAAGTAAAGGTGAATTTTTTCATTACCGATACAAATTAGAAGCTGTAAGGCTATCGTTCAATTAATAGCACCCTACATGAATGACATTGGACCAACGTCAACATGTTTATATTATTATACGTAGTTTGAATGTCAATGTGTTTACTTATCCATAATAGCACATCATCGATACTCCTCTTTTTCCTTTTCCCTCCTTTTGATAGGTATTGTTGATAGGTGTTGTTTGTGTGCACTGCTATGAAGTGAACAACAGCCTTTATGCTACTCTTAATTCAACATATACAGGGTGGTCCATTCAACTTGCACACCTTTAATATTTCTGTTATTTGTAATAACATGAAAAAATGATCTATAGAAAAGTTGCATGGTATAGAGGAGGAAATATTATGATGTAAACATTATTTATGTGCATGAAGGTGTTTTGGAGATTTCAAGGTCATCTTGATTTCTTTAAAGGGAACAACTTATCTTTTGTATCATGAATCGATAGAGTATCAAATTTTGCGTAAAAATATATTGATCTCCATGTGTCCTAAACCTAATACTTAATAAGATATTATTGAAATAATTAGTGCAAGTTGTATGGACCACCCTGTATATATAATGCATGATATAGAGATAACTATTATCTTAATTACCTGAGTCAGGTTATTGAAAGCGATGAAGAAGATACTACTCAACAAGTTGAAGAGACTCCAGCAGAAGCGGCTGGAGCAGAATTGGAAGAGCATGAAGCTCTTCCAGTGCAACAACCTCCCTTGGAGCAACAATTCGATTTGGAGGCTGATATATCACAACTGGAGGCTCCAACTTTCACAACTATTAACAGAGGGCCCCCGGAACCAATGCTCCGCTTAAGATGGGACCATAGAGTTAATCTTATTGGAGAGAAAGTTTTAAATCCTATGATACACTGTTGTGACAAGTGTTTGAAACCAATCCTCATTTATGGACGCATGGTGAGCAATGCTTGTCTATTAACCTCTCAGCCCCAACATCAGTACGCCATACTGACTCTGAGAAATATTTCAAAATTGATTACAGAAGCTCAGATTATTAGATTTTATATGTTTTCATACATTATTGTGCGCTTGTTAGAATTTTAAGGTAGCTAGGAAAAATGTCAAAAAGTCTGAATCATCACGAAATTATTGTAACATCTGTAACATCACATAATGTCGACCATACAGAAGTAAACTGACAATCTATCAATGCCCCTGAAGGGTTAACACTTTATCTATCGAAAGCCTATTAACAGGCTTTTCAATAATTGTGCTGTACTAAAAAGAAGCTTGAAACGCTTCTGTTGCATAATAATCCTAAACGAAATATTAACATTCCGTTGCTGAGAATGACTTGTTGGTTTACGATTGAAATTACTATTGCTAATGAAAAATCCATTCAAAAATCCTTAATTATGGACTGTAGACTAAAAAATTATGAAATAATTGCTGGTAAATAATGTGTTAAGTCTTTAAGTAACGTAAACAAAATTGTGTACATCTTTTTATTTAACATTAAAAAATACTGAAAATTCATGTTTCAGATACCTTGTAAACACGTGTTTTGCTTGTCTTGTGCTAAAAGAGAAGACAAAGTTTGTCCACGCTGTATGGAAAAAGTTTCCAGAGTGGAACAAACTGGTTTGGGTACTGTGTTCATGTGCACACATGGAGGAACTAGATATGGTAATGCAGGATGCAGAAGAACTTATCTTAGTCAAAGAGATCTACAGGTAATTTCAAAGAACTAGTTTTAAGTTTTATAAAATGATTTAATTTTGAAATTCTTTTGTATGGTTTGTACAGGCTCATATAAATCATCGTCATATCTCAGCTCCACCGCAACAAGTTCAAGGAATGCAGGTTGACCCTCCTCAATATGTGCATACTAAGTCAGAAATAGAGTTAACGAAAGTTCCATCGGTTGCTATGCAGAATACTCGTATAAAGTCAGTGCAATCGCATATGGTTCAGCCAATAATGGGAAACGATCCTAGAGTGAATTCTATGGTCAGTCAGACACCAGTGGAACATAGACAACAGCATAGGCCACAGTCGCTAATATCGATGCAGAATTATTCTCAAAGTTCTGCGCCGCCACCACCAAATAATGCTCCATTAAGAACAAATCTGATAACAGTACCTATTCAAGATACATCCATAACGTCTCATGACATACATTCACAACAAAGTCATCATTATTATCCTCCTCCGCCGCAAGTTAATTATGGAGGATATAATGTGCCACCTCCAGTTTCACAGACGCAACAGTACTATCCACAGCCACAGCATTCTGCTCAAGTATCTTATGTTCCACCACCTCAATCACAACAACAACAATATGTATCGTCAACGCCAACTACGATAAGGCCATCTCCAACAGGGTATATACAAGATCCGTCGTATGGACCACCACCACCTCAGCAGCAAGCTCCACCACCTCAAAGTCAATGGTCACAGCATCAGCAACAGTTTTATAGATAAAGGAAATAAATTACCTTTACTATAGACAGACTTGTATTATATACATTGTGATGAAACTGTTGTGGATAATATACAGCCACTACAAATGGTTACAAGTACCATTTCTGTATAAATACTGTTTACAGTTAGGAAAAATTAACTTTAAAATATTTTATACTTTTCAAGAATTATATACGCAGCATTAAATGGCTAAACTTATATATAATACTATAGCAATAAAGTTGTTTTAATTCTACGAATAAGTTTATTTACTATCCCGTTCTAGGAGTTTCTGTTTTTAAATTTTGAGAAAGGATTTGCAAGAAAAAGAAAGTTTGCTTCATATGAAAATGTTTTATACTTATTATTTATGTACAATTAACAGATTATAAGTTATAAGTTTATAAATTAAATTATTAATAGAATATCAGTAGTTCAAATATGTTTTTCTACTATATACTGCATATGTGGTGTTAATATTCATAACTTCGTTCCACATGCGATATAGGAAAATATGAGGTAAATATTTTTCTCAGTAGAATTTAATATTGTACAGACAGTAACGATTTCAACGTATGTACAAATTTCATTATACATAACATGTACATAAATGTGTAATTATTACATTAATTCCTTAAAATGTATTTAGTGAAATCAACAAATACTCATTTATCCACACACGTGATTTTGGCCTTTCGCTTTTTTTCAGCCCTAGTCATACTTATAATAATAAATATTAATTGACTGAAAACCTTATAATGAAAGTACTTAAAAATTTGTATATAAGTTTTATTTAAGTGGAAGGCCAAAATATGCGCAACATACATTCCCAAAAGATATTTTCGTGTCATACATAAAAATAGATTTTTAATATTACTCCATATGTCTATGATCACTGTATCTCTATAGTGTCTTGTTCCCTTCACATTTTACATCACTCCTCATTTCTATTTACAAACCCGTTAATATATCAACTAGTATCCACATTGCTATACATTTATATCAACTACTTTCCATTCACCTTTATATATAATTTTTAAACAATTATGTAAAAACTGAAGCATTGAAGTTTATTACCAGTTGTCTCAAAATATTAATAAATGGCAAAGATCTTGTAATATGCATTTACGATATAACAGTTGATTGTTGTAAGTAAAATGATTATTATTCACGATGGTACTATAAAAATGAATGTCATAATAAGTAAATGAATTATACTTAAAGTACTTTTAATTAAAAAACAACTGTTCAATGATTATTTTTGTGCTACGTTTAAAAATTCGGAGGAATGAATTAAACAAACTACAAACCTAATAATACATGTGTACATACATAAGTAATATATATTCAAGGACTGAATAATGATAATTTAAAATAATTTTGCCAGAAATACATTTAAATCTGTCTAGACCATATACTTGGGTGTAAATATAAACAGAATAATTTTTGATGAAGAGGAAACGAAATTAATTGTACAAAATAGAATTTACGTATCTTTAGAGAAAGTCTAGTATCGTCTCATTTTGTTAAAATAAAAATAACAATAGTGATTGAATCATGATTTTGAAATATGATGTATGTATTTTTTACTTATAATCACCCAATTTTAACGTGTACTTGTATATGTTTTGTATAGTAACGTGTCCTCGTCGTATTGAATATTTAATGGAAAACCGGTGGTACAAAACATTTCCTGAAATTACAAATCAAGAAAGAAATAACCTTTCTTCAAATTCAGATCTGTTTCTCGCGAATATATTGCATAGTACTGTACTGGAAGCCAATTATTTTTATTAGTAGTACTTTCTTTTTATCTTCGAATTGTCAACGAACAATATATTGGAGTCGGAAAAAAGCCGCGATTGTACAGCAATTTATTAGAAGCATTTAAATCATTTATCACGCATGGTTCGTACCGAATTACATAAATGGAGTTTACAGTTCTTAGCAACAAAGAACGCGATTTTATTGGAAAATAGAATCACAAGATAGAAAGATTGATTTTGTTATATTTATCAGTTTGTAAGAATCTTCTAAAGATTACACCGTTGTACCATTATTGATATGGCGCTATAATCAATAGAGATAGGCTTAAGAAAATATTTAAACGAAACTTGGTGAATCGCATAAGCAAATTTGATGAAAAAGCAATATTTAAAATAAATTTGTCAAATATATTCCTATGTTAATACAAATACACAATTGAACACAAATGTATATAATGAACTTTTATAGATGTAACAAATGCAACCAAATGATTTTTTCTTAATTTCTGTTTATATATTTCTTTTATGTATTTAATAATTGGAGCACTGGAGTTGGAGCATTCTGCTAATTTCTGTTTTGATAACACCAAAGAACAAATCAACTCGATGTTTATACTTTTAAGGACTGATTCTCAAGGATGGATACATGAACTAATAGAAATCTATGAATACCAAGGCACCACTTCAGTGTTATATTTTGTTCCTTGGGTTTATCAAAAGAC
Organism: Sphecodes monilicornis; assembly: GCA_913789915.3. Taxonomy (NCBI): domain Eukaryota; kingdom Metazoa; phylum Arthropoda; class Insecta; order Hymenoptera; family Halictidae; genus Sphecodes; species Sphecodes monilicornis. Next base: position 7,973,304 of record OU565289.1, read on the forward strand.
AAGCATCACTCGATTGCTTTATTGGTATAACTTGAAAATTCCAATATGCAATCGAATTTGGTGAAATATAAAAAATGGTACTATAAATACTTTCTTATGTCCAACATTTGTCTCATTGAATAGAGCCATATTGTCAATAAGGTTCAGAAAATGTTCCTTTAGACATCTTTTTATCATATTTATGAATACAATTATTGAAATCAGTCTATTTGATGTAATCACGTGTTAGTAGAGGTGTGGTTATGTATGTTTACACTAACTTGTGGAATGAGAGGGGATGCAAGTGGTTTAGGTGTACTAGATTCGGGTATTGGAATTGAAACTGCGGGAGGAACTGGTGAGTGTTTCTTAGCTCGTTCTTGTTGCCATGGCTTTGCATGATCCTTACTTAACCTTTCACTTAAGGCTTTTAACGCTATTTGCCTGAAACGATCAACACAATGGAAATTGTAAAAACAATATTAGCAAACAAAATTCCATAATTTAGCTGCATGATAAGAAGTTTAGGTTATTGTAAATATGAAAACATGTAACGAACCTTCTCCTATCACTGTCATGTGGATCAATACCTGGAAGATTTATAACCAACCCAGGAGGGGCATTGGACATATCAAATCTTCTAACTACTTTTCTGCATAATCCAATGCGTACAAAGAATCCATGTATTGTATTACTTACGAGTGCTATCGGTGGTTGTAAAACATTAGGGAAAAAGCTGTAAGAAAGTTCATTGTTATAAAAACAGTTCAAAATTCAAAATTATCTAAACTATGCGAACCTATAGTTACCTTGCGAACGCAAAATTATCTGCCATATCACCGCGTGTACCATTATTATGTTTTTGATAAAATCTAAGGTATATCCATGATACTAATAACCCACTGAGAAACATAGTTGGATTAGTGCTTTCCAATAATCCAAAGAGCCACAATAATACTCCCAAAATCCATACCATCAACGGTATGTTTCTATTCGTAATTTTTCCTATCGGCGTTTTAACTAAAATATGATCTGGCATTATTTGTTTCACAGCTACTGCAACACCTACAACAAAATGTAAATTACAATGCTATTTGTATACTGAATAATTGGAGTAATTTAAGCATAATGAAGTATACATAGGTCTACGAACAACGTATGTCAATAACTTAAAAAGAGTATGTATATCCAATAATAACAGAGAACTTTCACCAAATATTGTCACTTATAAAAACCATACCTGCGATATATCCAGTTAATCCATGAATGTGTATACCAAACAGTAAATCTGGATCGCTGGTACACATATACAAGAATAAATAAAATAAGGCTGACAGCACAGCAACGCCAACATTAACTATCGCGAAGAAAGTCATCATTTCCATCGCGCCCCATAGCGGTTCGATCAATTTGCCGCAGAGTCCCACTGTGACAATGTCCACGCATACTTCCCAAAAATGTATCTCAAGGAAACAAAAGGTAAACGCCGTCCAGATCCAAAAAGCTGGAGTCAGTAAGTAACCTGGTGTCACACTCAGAATACGTATTGCTTCCGATGAAAAAGAGAGACAATAGGAAAACAAGACTACGATGCATATGAATTTTACACTGGTACTGGTATTTCCTAAAAGGGCAGCGAATTGTTGCCTCAGATAGGGAATATTTCTACCCAGGCCCTTTATCGCTGCCATTTCTACCGAGCAGCCCCCTTAACCTCTTTGGAGAACCACTTGCGTTGCGACTTGACGTTTGCTACAGGTTTATCAAATCCGCGTTTACGCTTTCCTCCATAGGTTCGCCAATATGGTGTGAATTACACAACATTCTCGATTCAAAAGTCTGTAGAAATCGCGCTTATTTTCAAACGTATCAAACGTAAATATTTACACAAGTCTAAATATTAGTAATACTTTCGAAAAGGTACTTATTGTCATTGTGATTACATATTCACTTATACAGAGTGTCCCATTTTAATCAATAAATGAAATTTTCTCCAGAATTATTGGTTATTTGAAAAAATGTTTCATTTGAAACTTTTTCTGTTTCGAGGGGGGTATAATCCAGCGTCGATATTTCGTTTGTAAGTGTACGCATGAAGGACACATTAAGGTCATTTTTATTTTTTTTAATGGAATCATATAATTTTGTATGCACTATTCGATGCATCTCGGTATTCCGAATAAAAATGTATTAACCTATTTATGTCGAAAAATCATTATTTTAGAAGATATTCTAATATCAACATTGCGAATCCCTGTTATTAGTAGTACATAAGTGTACATTGGCGTAAGTATTTCCAGAGTGACACATTTGAATGCATTAGATATTCTCCCCTTCATATCTTCAATACTTGTCGGCTGACGGCTAAAAACCTTTTTCTTTACGTAACCGCGTAAAAGAAATCTGGTGTGGTGGGGTTAGATCTGATGATGATTTGGGTGGCCATGTAAAACAAGTGCCACGACCAATCCATCTCTGCAGAAAACGTTATTTTAAAATATTCCGTACCCTGTGAGCATTTGTAGACACATTCAGCGTTTGCTGTTTCTTTTTAAATAAAATGTTGGAATTATATCTATAATTAATTATCTTTTATATCCTACAAACAAAAATGCCATGTGTCATTGAATACTACGTCAATGTACACTTATGCAATAATAACAAGGATTTGTAATATTAAAATTAAAATATCCGCCAAAGTAATAGTTTTTCTACATAAATAGGTTCATAAATTTTTATTCAGTATATCGAGATGCATCTAATAGTGCTTACAAAATTATGATTCCATAAAAAAATAATAAAGATGACCATCGTGCGTATACTTACAAACAGAATAGTGGCACTGGATTATATTCCCCTCGAAACAGAAAAAGTTCCGTATGAAATATTTTTTCAAATAACGAATAGTTCTGGACATAATCGTATTTATTGAGAAACATGGGACACCCTATATATTGCTGCACCGAAACATTAGTTCTTCAAATACAAATTTTAATTAACAAAATGAAACTGATCGATTAGTTATTTAATTAACTAATCATCGCTTCTAAGTATGTTAATTGCCAATTTTGAAATAGTTACCGCGTATGCATTTACATAATATATAAATATTCGGAGTTACCTTCTCGCAACTGTTGGTAACCGTTTTTTGTTTTTCGTCGATCAGTTATTAATCTTTGACATTTTTTTAATTGTTTGGTGAACTCCTAAAAATTGGAAAAGGCATTAATTAATGTCTTACTTGAAGTGAAATTATCGAAATTGTAACGTATTGAATTTTTTTGGATGTACGAAATTTTTCATTCAGCGTAATTATGCGCTGATCACTCATAGTCTCCGAGACGCGTTCGGGGCGGCAAACGAAGCAAACCTCAATTACAAACAAACATTGATCATCATAAGCATCGTGTTTATTCATTCGAAATTAAATCTCTGCGGTATGCATTGTTGAATATTGTAAGAAGAAGCCTTTTCGATTGATAAATGCCTGGAGTTTGTCCACGCTGTAATCGCGAGGTTTACTTCGCAGAAGAAAAATTAGCTCTTGGAAAAGTTTGGCACACGTTTTGCTTCTCTTGTCGTTAGTATTTTCTTTTTCAAAAATTTTATACGACTGATTAATATTTTTTAAACGTTCTCCGTTATTTATTCGTATTTACGGATGATAAACGTTTGAAAACTCCCCAGGTAACTGTCGAAAACTGCTCAACAGCTGTAATGTGGTGACGCATCTTGGTGAATTATTTTGCAAGAATTGTTATGGTCGTCAATCTCAATCGGCCAATGATCATAAAATTCTATCAAAAATTCGTTTACCGGCAAACTCAACTCAAAATTCATTGAAGTGTTCTTGCGGAGTTGAAAGTTCCATCGGTAACACGTTACTAAGTAGAAAACGACATTACCAATCAGACGCGTGCAGACTCCGTGGCGGCGGCAGTGAAGTTGGAGAAACATACGTTTCCTTCGATGAAGAGAAAAAACATTTTTTGGAAAACGAATGCGCCAATCTGAGTATCACTAATTCGATGTCAACGCTTTGCGATCCTCCACCTAGTCCTACTGCAGTAACTACATGGTACAACCGGCAGCATTCAAAATTTCGCAGGTTCAAACTTATTATCCTTACATTTCAATACTTTACGAAACTACTGTCTATGAATAGTCTTTATATCAAAGTCTTTGCACGACTTTGTCTCTCGTTGCATACTGCTTATTATTTCTATCCTCCGTCAATGGATATTGAGAACATGTTATTCAGTTCTGGATCAGTCAATTTATATCTTGGCTCCAAAGGTACTCTAGTTACGTTTCAAATCGAGTGGCTTTAGTCTAAATAGCTCATTATTGAAATTCATCTCTGTTAATTCATTCAAATAGCACGTCTTCGGAGTCGGAGAAGAATAATATTACGAAAGATTGTCGATTCGAAGCTCGGCAAGATATAGATCTATCTGAGCTAACTCCGCCGTTTAGTAATAATGAAATCGACATTGCGGAGGCTCAGCTAAGGTATGTGACGCTTTCTGAATCTTTTACATTCGATGTTAGTGGTTTCTAATCAAGTGATCCCCTTAGGGGTCACGACGGTTGATTTTAGTTGATAATTTTTAGCACTTATTTGTTTTAATACGATTTTTTAAATTTTTGTAACATTTATATAACTTTTACGTAAATTTCCGTAAGGAACAGTATTAAATGTACCTTATCTTATAATTGAGGGGGGTTCTAATTATTTGAATATTATGAAAGGGGGTCGTGACTCAAAAAAGGTTGGGATACACTGTTCTAATCGAATCACGTTCGCGAAAACATTTGAATGTAAGCGCGGGAGTGATTGGATGTCTTCTGATGAGTCTTCTACTTTGTGATAAGTAGGTCGTATTCTTTACTCTTTTAAAAAGATTGTATCAGGGATGCACAGAGTTGTTAAGACCAAGGGACACATATATTCACCGTGATTTGCAGGAGGGCAATATTATTTAAATTTCTCTAATTGTATTTATATAATTTTTTAAAACGGCTTGTGTGACTTGTTAACTCTTTGAGGACGAACGTCGCCATATTGACGAAATCAGGCACATTTAGGTTGCCTCCACAGCTATGCATGAATGATGTAACTGTTAAATAAGAAAAGCGTGGCACATATTGTCCGTTTAGATTTCGAAGTAAATTATTTGTAATGTTTTAAATATCTTCGTCCGTAAAGGGTTGATGTTAAAATAACATATGATGAGGGGGTTGCCAGCAAGTCAACGAAGGGCCGCGATCTGCGCATCCCTGATTAGTATCATTCTTTTGCATTAGAACTTCCAGTATGGCCGACAGTTCAGCAACATAAAGTTTTCTAAGCGTAGATATTTCCAGCACAGACAAAATTCGAGTGCCATCTGCCAGCTGGAATAATAAAATTAATAAATCCGCCCCCGCTTGCGAATTTAGCGCCAATAACAGCATTATTCCGCCAAGACGAAAATTTGCGTATCCGCCGGTACCGCCGCCTCGTAATCCGCTGCCTTCCCGACGACGAGTCTCCTTCTGCGACGTCGTCCTCGGGGATACACGCGGAAATAGCCAGAACTGCATGACGAACATGCAGGATGTTCGCCGTAAGTTCTGTTGCAATAATGATAGTAACGAGGGATACCGTAGTTCTTACGACATTTGGCGAGCGGACGATCCGGCCGGTAAAAACGACGGCGGGTACGAAAATGTTAATGTAAGTCAAACCGAAACCGAGGGGACTGGCAGAATGCATTTTGAAAAAAGCGCCTCGGAGTGTTGCAACGACGCCGAAGAGACTTTAAACAAATGCAATGACATCGAGAAGAATCCCGGGTCGAATCGTACAATGAACGAAAAGGATGACGAGTCCTCGAGAGAAGACTCGATGACTTACCAAAATTGTCCTAGTTCGTCGAACGGGATCGATGATAGCGAACGTATGAGAGGAGGTTGCGGCGGATCGTGCACACCTTGTGGACCTCGACCAAAAGTCTCATGTGGTGTAGTCAAAGTGATAGAGACTGCTTGCCACTGTGGGAAAAGTAACAACTACGATTTCACGGCTAATACTATCCCTGACAGAGAATATTCGCAAACGAAAAGTTGACGATATTTAAAAAGTATTAAGAAAATTAATAGCGCTTTTATTTCCTTGCCAAATATAAAATAATGCGTTGTTTAGTGTTACTTAAAAATTATAAAAATGTTTAGGTAGCATGACAAAGCACTTGGGGATGATTTTGACTGTTAAATAAACAAATTTTCCACGTTAAATAGAGAATGGATCACAAAACGGTCACCACAATGATCTATTTCGAATAGTTTAACGAATAAATGTTTCACGTAAAAGCATTTAAGTGAAACTTAAATGAAGAATTTACGTTTCGCTTACAGAAATTTAACATTTTTTTAAACTACTATGTAAATGAATAATTGTTGCATCGAATACTTTTTGCCAGGGGTGTAGATCAGAACCATAAATTATATCCTCACTCCCCTATCAAAATAAGACATGACTGTTCTTCTTTAGGGGAGCCGGAATCATGTCGCACCGTTACTTCTTGTTCGAGCTGTTCATCGCCATGTAACGAACGACGGAGTTGCTGTCCACCAGCGAACGAACGACCAATCTGCAAGAAAACGATTATTAGATGTCGTCCAACGTGTACGGAGACTCAGGGTTGCGGAGGTGGTGGATGTTGTGGAGGCGGATGTCGCGGTGGTTGTGGAAAACCCGGGCAGACCTGTCTACCGGCGAGACCTTGCTCGACTCCTTGCCGACCATGTTCACCATGTTCTCCACCACGACCTTGTCCCCCGCAATCATCTTGTTCTTGTAGAAAATGCTCACCTTGTTGCTCCAGTACTGGCGGTGGTACGAATTGCTGTGGCCGGTAAGAGACTGGTGGCATTAAAAGTGCTAATTTATGAGTAGACTGAGGATCTTCACACAAAATAAACATGTACACCAATTCCTATAAATAGGAATCATGTAGAAAGTTCTTTCATTTGTTAAGGGGAGATTATCGCGTAAAGCAGGAAAATCGACTAATATATTATTATTTTATCGATGCAAAGATACATCCGAAAACGAGAAAAAAGGTTTTATATTCTATTGCATCAAGTTGCATACAATTGTTGTTCTCTTCGGCAGTGCAACCATTATTGGCGTACAGTGTAGTATTTGTGTAAATCTTTCGATATACAGGGTGTACCACATAAATGGGAACACCTAAATATCTGTCGTATTTACAGTCCTATCAGAAAACTTCAGAGGACAAAGTGACACTATTGCAGGGGGCAAATATAATGGTAAAGAAAAAAAAATTTGTATGTCGTGTTTTTTAATGAAATTTCAAGGTCACCGATGTTTTTTTAAATGGAATAGTATATTTTTTACGATAGCATGATAGTCAATAAAAACGGAATTTAGCGGATACCACCTTTTTGACCTTGAAATGACTGAGCAAGAATAATCATGTTGGAGCGGATAAAATGTGGAAGTTTAAAACTTACGTGTTTCAACAAAGATTACGCGTTATCTTTGCTGAAACACGTAAATTTTAAACTTCCACATTTTATCCGCTCCAACATGATTATTCTTGCTCAAGGTCATTTCAAGGTTAGAAAGGTGGTATCCACTAAATTCAATTTTTCATCAAAAAATATACTATTCCATTTAAAAAAACATCGGTGACCTTGAAATTTCATTAAAAAACACGACATAAAAAATTTTTTCTTTACCATTATATTTGCCCCCTGCAATAGTGTCACTTTGTCCTCTGAAGTTTTCTGATAGGACTGTAAATACGACAGATATTTAGGTGTTCCCATTTATGTGGGACACCCTGTATATTACAAAAAGAATGGTTAAAAATTTGGATAGCTACATTTTCGTTATTTTTATAGAGTAATGTGTAATAGTCACTTTTAGTGCTGCGTAAACCTAATGTTAATCTTCCCACTATTGGAAATTTCATCTACTCGATATTGTCATAAATGCAGAAAATCCACAGTCTATTCATGAAATGCTAAATGCTAGATGCTAGCTGAATAGTTGAACACAGACTACCTGGTTACTCAAGTATTTCGTGAGGTACCTGAATTCATGCACCGCTAATGTTATTGTTACCGATTTTTCGTTTATGCAGATCAAGAAGTCCCGCATGTCGAGTGAGTCGAAGAAGATGCAGTACCGACAGAGATTGTAACGACGGCGGATGCTGCCGACCGAAAGTCATTTGCGAGTGTTTGGGGGGAGGACTTGATTGCCAGCGCTGTGGGCGAAAGGTGTACCAAGCTGAAATGCAGGTAATGTGAAGAAATTAAATAATCATTATAAAATTATGTACTAATTAACATTTATGTATATCGCAGCATTTAGTGATTTAGAATGTCGTTTGTAAGGCGCATTTACAGGATATATATTTGTATCTTGATATTCATTTAAGATGGTGTCTGGCATACCCTATCACAATATATGCTTCAGCTGCTACTGCTGTAGAAAACCGTTGGAGCCATTAACGTATCAGGAAAATTGCGGAGAAATTTACTGTAAACGTTAGTTTGCATATCCTTGCTTTTGTTACTCTTTCGATCTAGAAAATTGCTGTTGATGACATATAGACGATTATCGTTAAGTAAGACGATCATCGATACTGCGAATTCCTGTGTCAATTTTATTCCCGTTTCTTTTGGATATTTAGAGTGTTATGTCCGAAATTTTGGACCACAAGGATATGGGTATGGCGTGGGACCAGGAACGTTGCAAACTCCAATGTGAAGCAATTGATGTCATCGTTAATTAGTGAACAAACGAAAACCATTGAAATATTTTGCAGTTATTTGTGATCTCTTTTTATTGACAGTATTTGTTTCCATTTACAAGCGGCATTTTTGGCTGAACTGTTTATACACAACTTTTGTCGTGATTTCTTATAGTAAAGAATACTTCTTTAAAAAGTATACTTTCAATTTATAATCTACAGTATTGTATGCAATAGTATCGTATTTTAAAGCAAAATTTATTGACGCATAATGGATTTTTGAACGAAGGATAGGAAAAAGTACTTCTCATTTGCTACTGAACTTTTATAACAATAATTTGAAGTTAATAGGAACAAGTATTAATAAGTTACAAGCAACTGACTCGTTTATGAAACGCCTTAATTTTATTATAACCACAGCTCATCTGCAAGAAGTTAAAATTTCCAATTAAGCCTGTTCCATCTGTTTAATTTAAAAGTTTCATTTTCTTACTGTCATCATAGTTCCCTAAAATCTACTCACTTGAAACACTCTCGGGTCTTTTCTTTCCGCTCTACTTTCTCATTATAATTACTAACTCGAAATGCGTGCAGATTGTGAACCCGGCGAAATAAGAAGCAGGAAAGATTATTAAAAATAATAAGAAATTATGAAATTTCTTGCGCAAAGATAGTCTACGCACGATTCCAAAAAGCACGAAAAGAAGAAGAAGCTTACGACCGCCAGAGTTCGTACTAGCTGAATGTGATATGGCCGACACTACTTACGGTGAAGCGAGTTCAAACAATAACAGTGAATTGGGAAGCTGGGATATAATAAAATTGCGAAAAAATTTGAGACATAAGAAAATCTTTCACAAATGCTTTCTGAGAGGAAATAAAAACAAGTACCAGTTGTTACCAATGAAGATGGAGTGAGCGAAAAAGTTCCGTCCCCAAGTGAAGCTACATATCCACTACACGAAAAAAGGCTTTTATTGCAAATAGGGTAAAATAGGAAATACCGTAACTAATAATATTTTTCCAATATTTAATTACACACGTCGTTCCACGATATTAATTCTATGCAAATGTTGTGGGAATCATGTGAAACCATATAGAAAATGGAAATTGTCAAAGTTCTCTATATTTTTTTTTGTTTATTGGTTTAACGTCGCATCAACTGCTAAGGTTATTAGCGACGGGAGTGGAACAGTGAGATTTTGGTACGGTAATCGGTGAGTGTACGATGGGTTTGTGTGTGTGTATGGAAGTTGTACCAATCAAAAATCAAATTTTAGTTTTTAGTGCTCGGGCTTTTTAACTTTCATTCTGAATAACATACACTTCATGATACAAGAAATGAGTATCTATGCATTAATAATCTAAACCTGGATCCTTTTTGATTCGGTCTTGCAAATCATTCACTTATCTACTGATTTTCAAGCACCGAATCTAAATCGTTAACTATTGATATTAGTTCTAATCAGAGGAATAACTTCTTGGGGAAGTACGTTCAAGAATTAACGAGGATATGATATTGGAGCAAGCCAGGTGCCCTTCCCTAGAGTTAACACTAGGTTTAAGGAACAGTAAAAGCGACTATTTTACTTTACTTCATACATATAACAAGAATGTATCTATCCAAATTGTTAGCCAATCTTTTTATAACCTATATTCAAAGAAATAAATTTGTTGAATAATTTCTCATGGATGCATGCGTACAATCTCAATGATCGTGAATTAAAAATATTAGAATCCGCCAGTTTGCCGGATCCCGTAAACCTAGTGATAAATCAAGACTTCTAATCATCCTAGTTGGTCGGTAAATGAAACTGGACCACGCATATCGACACAACATTACCGCCCGTTCAATATCCCAAGGGAGATGTATGTGGAGGATTCGCGATGGGATATTCGCAGGAAATAAAGACACGCGTGGTTACGATCGTACTTCGCGAAGTGGTGGGTGGAGGATGAAATAAGACGAGCGAGTTGTTTTATTGGTAAAAATGAAGATGGGGAGAATTGGAAGAACAGTCTGGGATCCTGTGAAATACAGAAAACGGGAAGAGAAGGAGAAGGAGACGTGGGAGCGAGATGCTGGGTGGTAAAAGATGGAAGAAGAAAGAGTGAGTGGTTGGTTTATTGAGTCTTTCCTCTTAGTGGATTGCGGAACGCGGAACGTACACGGCGCACCGGCGGGTAGAGGGACGTTTATATAGCTTTCAAGCGCAGAAGCTTAATCTAATTTCAAATATAAATCTGTTTTCTCCCCTTTTCTCTCTTCCTCCCGTCCGTTCTCTTTCCGTCTTCGTTTTCCACCCTCGACCCCCATCCATATAGCGGCGTGCTCACTGGCTTACATTATCCGCCCAGCTACGAATAATCTCTCCTTCGGTCTGCCTATTAACGTTACGAGACACGCCGATTTCCGTCAGTTTTACGAATCGTCGTCGCCAAACCCGTTGCATGCTCCGCTTTGGAAATGGCAAGCACGAACGCTATACTTCAAAGCCGTATGTACCCCGCCGGTAATACTTGTCTGGCGATACTTATTATGTTTAGACTGTAGATCTTTATACAAAATTGTATCAATTGCAAGAAATGTGAGTTACATTAAAATTGATTTCTTCTTTTAATAATTTTAATAGGTTGTAAAAAATGTTCCAGTAATATTAAATCCATCTGATGTTTCTTCTATTTTGTATTTCATATATTCATTTTTGCTGTAGATGCATAATATCCGCAGTCTACTTACATTAGATTGGAGCAAATATAATTGCGGCTTTTGTTCTTAAATTTTAACCCTTGAGTGGTACAATGTTTACTCAGATTACGAAGTATCATACTATAAGGACCTTGCTCAAAATTCGGTACAAATTTTCTAAGATACCATTAAGTATATAATGTAAGATTAATTAATCTAAATGTTCTAAAGATGCTTGATATTTGCAATTATCACATGGTACAGTAGCGAAAGTTAGTATTCTCCAATTTAAGGAACTATAACTCCTTTAATTGTAAATATTTCGACTTATAAAAATTAGCATGTACAGCCCAAATAATTCCAACAAAAATTTCTAAACAAGCTCAACAAAATGACGCTCTAGGCTAAGAGGGACCCCTAAGCTTAAAAGTATTGAACTTTTTAAATGTTCTTAGGGGGTATCGAAGAATAATATTATTTGTAAGGTTTATAGATTTGCCAGAATTTCTAAACAACTGATTTTTAAAGGAATTGATAACTGACGCGATAGGGTAGAGTTTACTGGACGGAAATCCTAACGGGGTACAGAAGGTACTTCGAGTCCGGGATCAGGATGCAAAATGGCGGCGGCGGCGTATCAGACGGAAATACGTTCGAAAAGGTAGGGCGACATTGGGAATTGAAAAATAGTGCCTTGGGCCGCTGTCGTTCACAGTGATGGTTCCGTGACAGCCAATGTAACGCACGAATTAACGAAATAATTGATTTTCATACCGTTCGGAGTAAGCGGCGCTCACAAAAGACCGAGCGAACCGATCGCCGAACCGAGGAGATATTTTCTCGATTTCCTGACCGCAGGTGCATCCACGTTACTGCACCATGTATCAAAAAATCCCGGCACTCGCCTTGGGGCGATTTTCGCGTTACGTCACGAAATCGCCAATCTTTCTATTCGCTTCATTTATAGCTAAAACCCGGCTCGTGACAGAGTAGATTTCGATTTTTAATTTCATCGAATTAATCATTTCGAAATCTATAGAGAAATCTCAAAAATTTCTTGTACTTCCCCTTACTCATAAACTACAAGAAATTTGTTTGCCTACAAGAGGATAATATTTCTAATAATTGGACTGCGGATCCTTATGCAAAATGCAAATTGTTTGCATCTGTTGCAAGGAAGAGAAGTCACTTGGGAGTGTCTTTTTTCCGTAATGATTTGAGTAGGTCGATAGGACTATATTTACATTTTTCAATTTGTTTAGCGTTTCTGCTGTTTGAGATTACATTTTTGTAATAAATGTATAAAATCCTGCCCATTAATAACGCTACCGTTCATGTTGTACTATTTCTTATTTTCATTCTTACTTCTTATTGCTATCTTTTTTTTCAAATTTCTCAAGACTATCTTATTGAGTACTAAGCCAAATATAAATATTTTTTAAGTGATTAGGGTGTAAATGCATAGTATTATATTAGATATCCACTTCATTTTCTTAAAATATACGACATTAATTTTTAAAAATAATAATTTTGATCAACAAGAAATTTTGTTCATTCGAGCTGAAAGTATCGTACTTCGTGCAAGAATTGATTATTATTTAGACGTGTCGAACGGATCATGGGAGTACTATGGGAGTATCACGAAAGCGGTGAACGAGGGTAGTAGTGTCGCATGACGGTGACATTACGTGAAATTTTCGTACGTTAAAATTAATATCTCCCATTTGTCAATTGCCGATGCGTTTTCGTCGTACAATGAAAACTGACTAAAAAGGGGACCGTACACAAATGTTAGACCCCAAAACGTTCCCTAAACATTGTCACAACACGGCTAGGTAACAGGGGCATTCATCGAGATCATATTAAAGGAGATTCTACTTGTAGCATGTTATAAATTGGCTAGTGTTGTGCTGCGAGCAGGCAGGTAGGTTTTGATCAATGGAAACACAAGTTCGACGTTTATTAATAACAGCATATATAAGAGCGTGTTAAAAGTTGCCTGTAAATTATTTATGCGCCTTTAGAATGAGTTGTAAACCATTAAATTTATCGAAGTTCCTTTCTACAAAAAACTCAAATTCATTAGTGTAAATTGACATTTCTCTTTTAAAATACAGTTTGATGCAAGAACAATAAAACAGTCTTTATGATATGATAGAATCAAATGGAGAAAGACTTAAATCAAATTAAAAAATACGTAACTATCAAAGGTTTAATTTGCGCCATAAAAACCAAGCCTGAGCTGATGTTACAAGTATGTAATACACTTTGTTCACTTGTAGCACTAATTCCACAAAGTTCATTAAAATTGTTTTGCCTTCAACTACACGGAACATTTAAAGCAAAAATGAATTTACCGTGTAATTTACATGCAATTAATTTATTACAATACGAAGTTGAGAAAAATGGCCCAGTGGCAAATTGTAAGTATCTATGTAGGATGCTACGCTAACTTTTGAAGTTACATGGCGAAGTAGTTTACAGAAACTTTTGTTCAATCCAAAATGATAAGGGACAAAGGGCTTGTCATGCTTATAGTTCTATTTAAAAAATATTATCTGAAAGGCGTCAGAGAATAAAGCGGTCTGTTGACGCGAAAGATGAATAATTGCGTGCAGACCTTGTAGGGTAACAGTGATTTTATCCAGCGTGTCTAATTGGTGGACATGTGGACGCGACCGTGGAGAATCCCCCGCACGCGTTTCAAATGGAGCTCAGTTTATTCAGTATTCCAACTTAGAAAGGGTTCGGGCCCGTGCTCCCATCAAACTATTTAAAGTCTCGGTATTAATCGGCCATAAACCTTTTGACCGTCCGCTGAAACGTCCATTACCTTTCGCAATAACTCCACATAAATACTCGCAGTTACGACTTCTATATATTAGTTGACCACTAACAACAAAATGATATAAAACGCTACCACGTCTGTTTTACTTTATTTTATTATTTTTTGTTATATTGCCTTTCTCCTCGGCTTTGGCGAGGACTCCTCTGTTCACGATCAAACAATTTTAAATCCTACACTACAACTACGATATAATATAATTTAAAACACGTTATCCTAAATAAACTATAATGCATTTTACACTTTGGTACAACACCGAGCTTAAGACAGCATCTTTGTATTTGATCCACTAATTTTAATCTTAAACATAACTTAACTACTTCTTGATCGAACTTGATCCACTAATTTTAATTCTAACTACTTCTATTTTACTGTTTTAAACTTTTCTTAGCAGAAGTAGTCAATTTAAATTGAATAATTTTCCCTTGGCCTTTGATTTCTTTCACAACTGCCAAATGGAGTTCTACTGTACATACATAATTCAATGATTTAACAGATTCGCAAGTGTAAAGGAGTTCTACGCAGACAGATCTGCTTAAAGTTTCAGTAAACTATCTATAATACAGACGGACACAAAAAGATTCGGACAATTTTAAAAAGACGACAACTTTTTTTAAGATTGCACTAAATAACTTAAATTTTTTGAGGTGTTAGAAGGATTAATTAGCTATGCGATAAGAAATTTTTTTTTTTTAACTGCAATTGTTTGGAATTGTAGAGAAAATACTAAAAGTTGTTTTTACAACTTTTTTTATGTGGATCTGCATTGAAAATGTGAAAAATGCATATTGTAGATCTGTGTCAATTATACAGGGTGTATCATCTAAAGCTGGACACGTAAATATCTCCTTTACCTGTGTAAATACAAAAAATGTTTCTAACGTAACCTAAATGGTTTCAAAAGACGAATCATAAGAATCGTTTTTTATAAATTGTAATTTTTTAATCGTTTTTTCAAGGTCACTCGTGTGTTTTTACATATATACACACATTTTTTGTTGTTGTATGTTATAGCAAACATTATTGTGCATTCATCCATGTTTAATAGCACGACCTTGAAATGACCGTGAATTCTAATATTTGCTAATTAATGCAGAACTTACTTTCAGCGACATTTCAGATTTCAACGGTAACAGAAATTCGATCATGAACTTGAACTTGTAAATGATCACATTTATTACTGCAATAAATGTTCGTGATGATGTCCTTCCGTTGTGATACATTTCGTGAGGCGAAAACGACAGATTGTACAGTTCTTTCGAAAACCCCATTGAGAAAAGTGTACCCGGTTTTCAAAGTCTCTTCCGTGGAGCTCTTGGTGAAGAGATAAATGGAAAGGATGAAATTTTTGTGAATGAAGAATCCGGAATATGCTTGTCACACTAATACCGGTTTCACGTCCAAGTTGCCTTATACTAACATGCGAGTTTTGATTAACATTAGCGATGATATTGTTCACATTTGCTTCACGAGTAACAGTCTTACGTCTCACACGAATGTTTCTGTTGACACTACCAGTCTCACAAAATGTTTTAACAATACTTGAGTATGCAGAACGTGATGGACAAGAACGTTCTGGAAATCTGTCATTGTAAATTCGTATTGCTTCATTTAGACACTCTCGAGCTTCACCGTAAATTAAAACCATTTGAATTTTCTCCTGTTCTCAATAACGCATTATTGATCGCTTGACGATACACTGAGATATCTAGCAGTGAGCAAATTCTTAAATACATATCTCTCTCACTCTTTATGTACACAGAGGAATGATACAATGTGTTTATTTACAAGTTCAAATTTACCGTTGAAATCTGAAATGTCGCTGAAAGTAAGTTCTGCATTAATTATCAAATCTTAGAGTTCACGGTCATTTCAAGGTCGTGCTATTAAACATGGATGAATGCACAATACTGTTTGCTATAACATACAACAACAAAAAATGTGTGTATATATGTAAAAACACACGAGTGGCCTTGAAAAAACGATTAAAAAATTACGATTTATAAAAAACGATTCTTCCATCTGATTCGTCTTTTGAAACCATTTAGATTACGTTAGAAACATTTTTTGTATTTTCAGAGGTAGAGCAGATATTTAGGTGTCCTGTTTTAGACGAAACACCCTGTACATATATATCGATATAATGAAAATTATTGAATGCATTTCTTTATTCCGTTACATATTATAAAAATTGTGGCTAAGTAAATTCAATCTTGCAATTTTTATATGGCAACACATGCTATTGGCTTTTAGTGCGCGGTACGTTTAGTGTTAAACAATATTTTGACCACGTTATCTAAAATATCTACGGTATTTCATCGAGGTCTCCTCGGAATGCTTGAAAAATCGCGAAAAAAGTGACCTGGCTATATTTCTACACAGGTAGACGCAAACATCGAAGTGTTTGGAGAGCGAAAGACGGGGGAAAAAGGAAAGGGGTGACTACCCCTTTCGGTGATCCGCGGACGGTAACTGGGCGTAACCCCCGAAATCATCTTACAAGTGTGCGCGCACGAATCGCACGAGGGTCGGTAGGATAAAACGTGGCTGATTTATTTATCGAATCATAAATTACCGGGGTTACAATACGGCGCGCAGCATGCAAAAGCGGTGTGTGCGCGCGCGCGCGCCCGCTCGCCGGTTCTCTTTTCTCTCCTCCACGGTGCCGGCGAATCGAAAACGCGGCGAAGGACCGAGGGCGTACACGTAACGCGTGTTTGCGTTGCGTGCTCGACCGGAAACACGATTTATACGATGCAAATTAAATTTGTACGGTACACACGGGGCCAACATTCTCTAAAAGCGAAAACTCGCGTTCGGGAATCCATCGTTATTATGAACGTTTTCATTACCGATTCGTCGTCCGTTTCGACCGTTTCTTATGCCGAGGTGACGAGCTCGCTCGTTCAAAAGTAGGGGAGACCGGTGCAAGTTGATTCATTTTTCTAGTTTTTTATTTCTGCAATTTTTGTTCTTATCAATTATATAGAAAACAAGTATGCTGAAATATTCTTTGAACCTTCCCCTTTACACGTATGAACAAAAGGAAAAAAGGAAATTACCTTCTCTTCAAATAACTTAACTTAACGCCAAATCATAGTACAGTTCATTATATAACGTTTTGTATAATATTTCTAAACGGATTGAGAAGTCAACACTAATATTTACTTTTTTGTTACAGAAAGAAAAAAGATAGAAGAACGTCTATACATATAGACGTAAATTTCATCGTAAGGAATAGTTAAAGTAACGAACATCAAATCTCTAGCCATAATTGTGCTATATATACACAATGATTTTTCGTAATGCGGTGAGGCCGCACATGCTACATATTATTCATTTTATTTTTTGTTACTACCCGCGGTACTATATATCTTCGTAATCATAAACGATAAATTCGGCAATTGCGGTATTAGGAAATAACTGTATAAGTGGCTAGGACGGATTGGCTGAGACAAATTTAGCATTATGCACTTTTTAATCACAATTTCAGGGTTAAACTATCCTGCATTTAAATTAAAAACAATATTACCGGTGTACTCGATCAAACTTGTATACAGTACCACAAAGGAAAATATCAGGTTTTCTCGAAAGTTCGTTTTGGTTTCAATTACTTGAAAAGTAACGATTTTCATTTATATAATCATTCGGCTTGGAAAAAGGCAAATGGCATGGAGTAGAGAATGGCATGGTAGAGAATGGCATGGAGCAAGAAGTTTGAGTAGAAATAAAACATTAATAAATTCATGATGCGAAGGAAACTTTTGGGACAGCCTGATTTCAGAAAGAAGGAGACAATCGCAGGACATTGACGACGTTTGTTGAAATCGGTGCATGAAAGTCAGTCATACATGTTCTGTGCGCTTCGGAAGTTCACATAACTAACAGTACAATGGACTGTATTTCGTATAATAGAGGGTCAGTTAAGAAGTCGTACATATGACGTTTAACATTAATTTGGAGACTTGTAATATTATCGATCGATAATATGTAACTGATTCGTATTAAAATACCATTCAGAGAAACAGGAAAAATAAGAGGCAATTTAAGCTTTACTCGTTTATGATTATGTTTCGGCCGCAGTCTATTGACTTTTAGAACGATCTCGAACGATCCGCTCTTACGTGTCAGGATTGTCCATCGCCGGCCGATCATGAATATTCACACCATTATACATTTGTTTACAGATGCGCGCGCCATTGCACAGTGATGTATGGAAATAGTAACAAAACAAATTCATTTCGAAATTGTATCGTAAATGGCGTATCCGCGCGGTCTTTCGAGGAACGAGCAGCTTCGGCTGAAAATGAGAATGATCGACGAGTAACGGTGGATCCGTGTTTTTTAACGTGGTAACCGTAATTAATTGATCGCCCGGGAGTATCGAGCGTATCCTGCACTGACAGGCAATTGTGGCGAAGTAGCGATCAAAGGCGAGCGTCTCGCAGCCCGCTCTCTCACATGTGAACGTTTAATCTTCATTTAAGGGAAATCCGGTTTACGCTCTGTTCAGAAATTAGTCGACAAAGAAGCGCACGCTTGCGTAATTATACACGGTAATTAATAATTAATATCGCGGCGAGAGCAAAGCCCTCGAAACAAGTCGTCTATACGCGCTCCTTGTAGCATTAAAACGTCTATCGAGTTACTCTTATTACTTTCAGATAGACTGGAAAATGAATAAATTCAATGAAACCAATTTTATAACCAAAATTTGGACTTTACATATGTTGTACGCAAAAGTGCGAAATTAGCAAAAATAATAGGAAATTTTTAACTATATTTAATACTAGGTTTACGGGACCCGTCAAAATGACGGGTTCTAATATTTCTAATTTACGATTATTGACATTGTAAAGCAGGGATAGCCATTTTTGTCTCAATTGAGACAAACTGTCCCCACCATAGCGCCCACTGTCCCCCACCAGCATCCGCCGTTACCATACATGAAGAAAGTGCTTCGCCCGTCGCGAACAATGCGCAGGCCTCGCGCATGAAAGAGAAGTTAGTGGGAGAAGCAGGTGTTTGAGGGGCCGCTACCGTGGCCATCCCTATTGTAAAGATTCATCTACGCGAAATTATTCAACAAATATATTTCTTTGGGTATAATTATTAAAAATATGGCCGAAAATTTGGATGGACAAATATTAATGTTTTTTTTTTTATAAAATTTGTAAAATATTTTTATAAATGTAATTTTAATTAATTGTAAAATAGACACTTTTAGGTCTCCATAAAAACCTAGTGTTAATAAACTAGAACTTGCTAATATGTCGGGATCCACTTCAAATTATTTATTGTAGGATACACTATGAAACACAAATATTCTTTTATGAGTAATCATTGATCCTTTGCACTCCAAGCATGTGATTTAGAATATTTTCGTTACATATGTGATCTTTTTCATCTTGTCCTATGAAATGGAGTGCATTTACTTGTACTTTATTTGAACGTTCAATAATTTATTAATCACAAAGAAAGTAATACATTCATCCATACTTGCATTACGACGAATATCGGTAAATGTTCTCTCGTAATATTTATAAGAAATCGAAACGAGTCGTTTGAAGGTTGGGAAAATAATTGTTATTTACTTTGATGTACTTCGACGTAATCGTTCAGCAACATGGGTGGAACAATACACTCTTCTATGGTCCCGGAGCACATTATCGCGTGCAGTGAAACTCTCTCACGGATTTAACACGCCAGAGGCCCCATAAGACGATTCGATTTTGATACCTGGGTATACGCCGCGATCGATTCTGCAAAGGAGAAATAAATAGGCGAGTAAAAACGTGGTCGAAAATTTACGAGCGGCCCCGGCATGTTATAGGGTCGGGTGCGGAATCGGGACCGATTTCCCTCGGCGTTTTTATTATTTTCTGATAGGATGTTTACGAGGAAGGATGAATGAGAACGTAGTTTATGAGACAAGTATGGCTTTTAGATTAGGTATAAGTGACGCTTTTGCAAAATGTATACGTTCACTGTTTATGGCCGAACAGATCATTCGTGCCCATTAACTGCCTGTTTGCGGCGGCCGATCGGCTTTTAACCGAACTATTATGAGCGCTATGGCGGCGGCAAATGAAATCTGTTATTTATGCACTTACTGTTATCATTGTCACCGTTGTTTTTTCATTGTATTTATTAGATCGCGACTTATATTCGTGACTATTTTCACGCGCGTGTTGTCGCTCACGAGAAACTTACGCGAACGCCTGTTTATGCAGGATGTTTCAAAACATGTGGCCAAGACTTCAGGAATGGATCCAATAAGCTGAAATAAAAAAAAAGTTCATATAAACATGTACCCGATATAATCTTGTTTCCGAATTGTAACCGTTTTTGGATGACACCTGTTATTGTATTATGGGTAAGAGGTCCTTTTAGCACACACCTTCGATTGCCTTCACACTTACTCTGTAGGTGTCTGACAAAATGAAGGTGGCGCCGTGGCGCGGAAATCAAATAAATTTTTTGCTGGCGAAACACAATTTTAATACCGAATTGAGGTATAAAAGTACAAATCAGGATTATTAAGCAAACCCCAAACTGTCACTCATTGTAACTTATTAAACTTATTAAAGACAAGAAACAACAGTTTTGGGTGTGTTAATAAGTGAAAATAGCGGATACGAGTCATTAACGCAGTTTGTTGCGCATGCGCAGAGCATTTCCGCGTCACGTGACCAACCCACATGACTCTACTGGTAAGTTGGGAGTGAATTGGAGGTGGGTGCTAAAAGGAACCTCACCCGTATTATGAAGTGTAATAGCAAAATACGTACTGTTATCGCTAGACTGCGGTTCTTTATGCAAAATGAAAATTGTAGGGATTCATTGGAAGATATTGCAGCCATATAGATATTTAGTTATATTCTTAATAATTTTAAAAAGTTGAAAATAATGTGAAAGGGTTTCTAAATGTCTTTTAGGGTTTCTAAAAGACACAAACAGTGTCTTCTGTGAAAGTTTTTCTTATTTTAGTGTAACAAATCCATTCCTGAAGTCATAGCCACATGTTTTGAAGCACCCTGTAGAGTTAGTAAATTTAATATTAGGACACGATGAAATGTTGACTTTTTACTTTCTCCGCATTATAATTTTGTTCCTGAAGAAAAAACATACACGGTCGGGTATTATGTGGAACCTCAGTACCACTCTGTCTAGCTAACAATGGTATATTGGCATAGTTTACAATATTTGTTGAACAATACATTTTAAATGAAATAATATCTTATTTTAACATCACCTTAATATTCGGACACTTTTGTAAACCAACAATCGGCTGTATTGTATCCTAATCTCTCGGAATAACTCGTACGAGCTTCTATAATAGAAACACAAACAAACTT